>JAWWEN010018656.1:0-19991 GCA_035582955.1 Sycophila texana | reverse complement strand
AAAAAAAGACAACTTTCTGATAAAAAATGATCGCTCGGAAACCGTGCAAAGGGGTTGAAACGGCTGATTTTCGTTAGTAGGACCACTCTCGATATTTACAAAATCTTTAATAACTATTTTTGCAGCCGTGGCTCCCTATTCTAATCAATTTTATTGGATTACTCGTAAAAAAAGACAACTTTCTGATAAAAAATGATCGCTCGGAAACCGTGCAAAGGGTTTGAAACGGCTGATTTTCGTTAGTAGGACCACCCTCGATATTTACAAAATCTTTAATAACTATTTTTGCAGCCGAGGCTCCCTATTCTAATCAATTTTATTGGATTACTCGTAAAAAAAGACAACTTTCTGATAAAAAATCGAGATGGCACTTTTCCAACTGGTGCTTGAGATGGCACCTTTTCTAACCGGATTCCGCGGTGGCACCTTCTTGCTCCAGACCGACGATATGTACTCGAACAGTAGGAGAATTTTATTCCGAGAAAAAAATTGTAATTAATAAAATAGCTTACTATTATTTTTATGAAAAACAAATATTTGCGAAGCAACGTACCAAATATTTTCTATATCATGAAATTTAATCAAATTCAATTTAATCAAAATTAAATTGAATTATTTAAGTATTGATTGAAAAAATAGAAGGTGGAATAAATATAAGAGTCGGTGACAAGGACACCTTGAGTTATAAAAACTACAACGGAAGTGTCGATTTAGTGACTGCCATCCACATGATGGCCGGAGAATAATTAATTAAACATCCTAATTGAAATTGAATAATACCGATGTTGAATGATAATTCGAAAATGATTGCGCAATTTTCTTGAAAATAAATCCAAATTACTTTAATTGTATCAACATTACCCGTTGCCAGTCAAATCGTCGTGTTATTGATTATCTTTGATCGAATAGCATAATGAAACAACGCACTTACGGCATAATTGAACGTAATTATAGAATTCAATCGAATAATCATATTAATTTAATTTAATTAATTGTTATTTTACATCTGCATTTGGCATATCATTATGGTACATCATCGGCCCATGCAAACCTTTTACTCATTTGCGTTATCCATTACAAATGTTGTGATTGTTACTGTATTCCATTAAATTTCATCTTATGGAAATTTTATTAATTTCACTGTAAATCAGTCACATTCCAGCTGCACGGAGAAAAATTGTTTACTAAAAAGTGCAATAATCTTCATATTATTGGAAAATGAGTACTCGGAAAAATTGAAACAGTTTCTTGTAAATCTTGCTACATCCTTTGTAATTTTTACAATAAATTATTAGATTACAATTTTATTAGTACAATATTAATTGACTATTGCCATTTTTAGAAGAAAAGTTTTCTCCGCGTGACTATATCCAGACCAAAAAATCGGCTGTCCACAAACAAGTTGTGATCGTATGATGTACATCGTAAAATTCTCCAGTAAGACTCCAAAAAAATCCCACACAAAAAATACTCGAGTAGAAAAAAAAGCACCCCCTTCAAAGCAAAGAAAGAAGCGCGTACATGCGACATAGCGATGTAGCTTTAAGTGCGCCGGTCAAGTAGTATCCAAGCTGAAAAAGCGCAGAGACCACGCTCGGCACTCCCGAACTCCAGCGTCTCCCGCCGCACTTCTCCCGTCATGCACGAGAGAAAAAAAGCTCCCGAAAGCGAAGAAAGCCCGTTCTCGCGCAAACCGAGCGTGCGAACCACCCCTTTCCGTCCGAGCTTGCGCGCGCACAAAGGACGCGCACTACTCGTATTCCAACCCCCCCCTCCTCCCCCGCAAAAAGCATATAAGTAAAAAGCATGCCGCGTTCTTTGCTCTCGAGCTTCCCGGCAGGAAAAACGACCGCGAGCTTTTTTTTCTCGCGGCGACGCGCAGCTGCGGAAATAAAAGCACGCCTTACACCCCCGCGTCCGCTCGCAAGCTCTCCCCAAAAGGTCCTTCGCCTGTATATATAGCTACGTAAGTTCCGCACACCCCGCGGCACTAAAGACCTGATTTACTGTCCCGCCTCGAATTTCGGAATCCGGCCGTAACTTATCGGAGATGGTATCCTCTTCCTCGTTAATTCGATCCGCGCGTATACCTTACGTCCTCTGCTATAAATTCGAAGTACCGCGCGGTGCTTTGCCCGATACTCTCCTGATGGCGTCGAGAGCCTCGACTCCGCATCGTTTGCCGGCAGGGTAGGGAATCGAAATCGACGCGGAGGCGTGGGTGGACGGCGGTACACGGAACGTAGGATCTAAGGCGTCCGAACGTTTCTCCGCTAGATGCCGGCACTGTAGTCTCGAGCCCGGTGCCCGTCGCTTTTATGATACGCACTCGGCGCGCGTGCATTGATATATAACCACGACCGGCCGTATATATACCTACACATCAGACTGTAAGGACACGCCTATGTGCCGGGCGCCGTGTTCCCACCCTCGCGGTAATTCGAGCAAGTGGAGGATGCACTTAGGCCGCGATTCTCGCCTGCCGCCCAGATGACCCCTCCGGTCGATCCCCGGGTGATGTGCGAATTATTGACGCGAATTGAAAAACTTGCGATCGGAAAAGTTTGATGACGTCGGGGGAAGAGGCGTGTACGTAAGAGCGCCTTGATCGAGGACTCGACGTGATCGTCTGGACGCTCTCTTCTTCTTCTTCTTTTCCTTTTTCCTTCTTTTTTTTTTTTTTTTTCTTTATTTTGACGGATAATTTATTTGCCGCTGAGCGATGGTACATTACGACGCGTCCTGGAGATATGAAGAGGCGCCAGAGATGGGTGATAACTCGGCGAAGGGCGTGGGAAGAATATATAGCACTCTCGATGAAAAAAACTTCATTCAAATCGTAAAACACCGCTTGAACATGAAGTTTCACGAGAAACAATTTTCGCGATTTTTACACTGCGCGATTTCCAGCGCGTTGCTATCATAAATGGATGCGAAATTTAACCTTTTTTTATTTCTTTTTTTTTTCTGACTTTTTGTCCTCTTTTTTAACAGAAGCGCCTCGGTGCGATATTTTTTAAAAAATTAAATCCCAACACCGATCTGCCTCTACGTTAAACGCAACCAAAAAAGGATAGATTCTCTATAGGCCGTTATAAAGTAAAAAGGTGTAATACAAAAATACACTAAACTAGATAGGTAAAAAAATACTTTTAATTAAGAGTAGAGTTGTTCATTAACAACTACAATATATTTTTACAAATATTAAAATTACGTATCTTAAAATATTTTTTATAAAACCATCTCATATGTAAAATACGATGAATGCCATCATCAAATTAACGTATTCGAAAGAATTTTAAAAAAATCACAGTTATGTTAAATCCTTTTCTTTAAAAAATAAATTGTATTAAAAAATAATAGTCAAATATACAATAAAAGTAATCACAGAAAAAAAGTAGACTTAAAATGACTAGTAATAAATAATAAATACACGATTTACGAAAAGAAATAACAAACTAATTAGTAAAATTATAAAACCTATCCGCAGAAATCTGCCAGTAAAAAGACATTTTTAAACATCCTCGCGAATGCACGCGTCGCGTACTATGGATTTAATTTTCCCGCACAAAAGCACTTCAGTGGAATATTTTTTGAAAAATTAAACCCCAAGCCCGGAGGTGCCCCCCCGCGTCAAACGCCACCGAGTAAAAGAAGAAAGGGTGGCGCATAGCTAAAAAGGAAAATGGAGAGCGCACCGTGAAATTGCGAGGGCATTTTCATAAAGGAAATTAAATTTCGCGGAGGAGATCGTGCCTGAACGGCAATTTCGGACAGCCGACTATACTTTGTTGACCGTGAATCCAAAAGATAAGACTATAACTGCCACTTTGCAAGCGAACCGCCCACCCGCCGATCGATTTCAATTTTGCGCGGGCGTCCGCTTCGCGCTTATAATTTTGGAGAAGCGTTGATCGGGAAGCGCGTGGAGGGAGGGTTAAGACTCGCCATAGTAGCCTCCATACTACTTGCGTATAAATCAGACGGTGGCCTCGACCTCTTCCGACTCCGGCGGCTCGGAAAAGTCATTTTTGACAAACGCTGCCGCCACGATAAAGCTCTCCGGGTCCCGGCGATATATGTCCGCTTTTATTATGTGGAAGTAAAAAAGACACGCGGGCTCAGCGATTTTCGGCCAGCCGGGCACTGTTTTCCCTCGACGAATGGCGCAGCAGGGCGGGAAATTGCTTCCGACCCAGCGGCGAGGAAGGCGAAATAATAATAATAAAAAAAAAAAAGAAATTAAACAATCGCGAAGGGGATATATGTATAAAGCCGCCCGCGAATGAAAATCGACGCGAGCAGGCGTTACCTCTCGGCGCCGTCGGGAGGCTAAGCTGCTTAGCCAAATTTAGTTCAAGTGGATATCGCGACTTAATTTCCGCGTGCCGTAATTGCTCATGGCCCTAGAAATGATTATTGTTGAGATATAGCCGAGCGTGTGAGTTTAATTAAACGCCGAGCGGCAATTGACTAGGCAACAGAACATTCGAATTTTTTTATTTTTTTTTATTTTTTGCTTTATTTTTGTATTGTTTTTGTTATACTCTCTGCGCGCGGCGCTCGTCTGACAAACGACGGTATTGTTGCGCCTTTTTAGTTAACTCGCGTGACTTATAACTTGATTAAACGTTTCATTGTCATCTAAATAGTCGCAGCGGAGAAAAAAAATGGATGTGGATTTAAATTGACACTGTACCGTGCACGTAAAAATTTCGGGACGGGAATGTCGAAGAAGAATCGAGCTTTAATTTGTTGTCGCGCTAACGGCAGGCACGTCGAGATGTATGATGGATACGCGATGTTGGACTATTTCGGCAAACATTTACTGCTGCAATAATAACGTCCCTCCGGGGTCCATATGGTTACATTCGTTTGGACCTATAGGATATAATGCTTGTCTAATCTACATGTATATGAATATATTCATATATTTTTTTATTCATTTTTTGACGTGAATAAAAGTATATATAAATTAACACAGTATAATTTGTATAGAATAAATAGCTTCAAATTGAGAGAAATTTCTATGAATTTACTGATGCAGTTTTTCTTTGTGAAATATGCAAAAGCGAATATTTTTATATTTAGCAACACACGCTGCTTTATGCGGGTACTAGGTTACGGCGTATCGTAGAGTGGTATAACAAGCTTTTCGCGATTCACAACTATGCTTTAAATTTTTATGCCTTCGTGAAAAATATTGCATACTTTAACTGTCGCTTGCCTCCACATCTCGAAGCGCGTTTCACCTTTATATAGAGACGCGGTAATCGTAATTGCATATTTTATGACGATGAAAAAGGAATTTGTAATTGCATTACTTTTGAACTTATTTTATATTTACAGTTGAAAAACTGTTTTTTTGTTCGCAATTTAATGGAATTATTTTGAAATTATTTTCGAATTCACAGTTATTTACGTAATGTATTTTTTTTTTAATAACAAAACGTAATGCGTTTTCTTAATTGAAACGTTTAAAAAAGATCTTTTAGAAAAGTTATATACGGTTTTGAATAAAGCGGTCTTTTGTGCGGCAGGTAACTTTCATTCGAAAGAAACTTTAATAGCACAATGAAATTTTATGGAAAATGTTGCACGTGATACTGACATTGACCAGGCTTTTAAAAGTTGGTTTTATGAAATCTATAATAAAATCATCAATGACAAAAATGAAATATTATTACTAATAAATATTAATAAATGTTAAAGGCCATCGTCAACGCCTTTATTATTATTCTCAAATAATGTCAGGTAGGTAAAGAATTAAAAATTGCGAATTCATACATACAAAAAATAACAAATGTATTTAAATAAACTAAATATATTAATTCAATATTTAAAATTGAACGATGTTATACTTGTTTTTGTTATTTAGATAATATAATGCTGTGTAAAAAATATAAATATTTATCTTCAAAAAGTCCTGAAAATGTCGACGCCTGTAAAAATAATGATTTATTTTCGATAGAGAGGATATTTGAAATAAGCAATTCCTTTCGGAGTTTTTTTCACTGACATAAATATTTATTTATTTAACAGAGGAACCTAGTGGCTTTCAAATATGTTTATATGTATAACAGTATTTTAAAGTTTAATTTATTTAGTATAATACTATTTTAAACAGAATTATAAAATTACTTAAAGTTTTTTAATAATGAAAAATCAAGGTTTAGCGAGTTCGGGATGAGCATTTAGCTTATTGTTATTTCAAAACTCTACTCCTTTCAGTTAATATAATTTTAGTCTACTTCTACAGTTACTACAATATTGAAGTACAAAAGTTTAGTTTTGCCTGCTCTCTAAACACGAAATAAATGAAGTTTATCCACGTGTACATTTATTCAATGAAAACAAAGTATAATTATAACATAATTATTTAAATAATTAGTGCAAGTGTCTAAGTAACTACTTATTAATCTAACGAGTAATTTTGTGAAATTGATACATTTTTATTTATAGAAAATAAAATGAATAAAAAAAGTCTTCTAAAACAGCATTTGTCGCATCGATGTTTCATGCTGTTTTCCTCGTTAAAAGCCTTTAAACTATCGAAAAGTCCAGCAGCGACGCATTTCGAGATTAATTTTCTACACCAATTCTCATTCCAGTAAATTTACTCAATACGTACAGCGCCGGCGTATCTCACAGGTACATAAAAATAAACCAGTCTACACAGAGCGGATGAGTCGGCGGTAGGAACTCGCACGGCTCGTAAAGCTCTCCCCGACAAATCCGACGCCCAAAGAACGTCGATCGAATCGGAAGGATTAAAGTCCAGAGGGAATGAATACAAACGATTTGGTGGTCACGCTCAACTCGCGACAGGATCAAGAAACGTTGCACAAAATGCTCGCTCCTCTTTGTCGTTATATACCCTTCGAGGAGATGCTGGCTATATACCGCGGTTAAAACCCATCTCCCCGTCAAAGGAACTTCCTGGAGATTTAAAATCGAGTCAACATTTGCGGGTTTACTCCGCGAATCATTTTTGCGGTTCGCTAAATGTTTGCCGCGAATTGGCGAGGCGAGATAAACAAAATTGAAGCGCGCACTTCGCAATGAAAACGTCGACCGTTTTTTAAGTGACAGTTGCTCGGCTGACGGCCGATCCCATTTGAATAATGGGATTCATTATTCATAGAATTGATTTGGAAGCACTTTTTTTTTAATGGCATTATATATTCCGCGATTAATGGAAATCGGATCTTCGAGCGTTTGACTCGGAAAAATCAATTGCGTATGTAGATCGCTCTCGACGATATAAAAGAGAGAAAAATTTTTTTCTGATAAACTTGGCGATCGCACAATAGGGAGTGCACTTTCGAAGTTCGAGCTTTTACGGGTATAGACTTTTAAGTCGCCTCTTTTATTGTTCTGTAAATTTAAATAATTTCTTTTGTCTTACTTTATACTCTTTATACTTTTTATTGCGCTTACAATTCCCGCGGAGAGGCTCATTTATCCTCTAACAATAACAAAAGAAATATTAAAAAAAAAACATACTTTAGTTTTTAAATCTTTATAAATATGCACTCATTTATACTTCGGAATTTATGCCATACGGAAAGGAAAACAAGGTAACCTACTAGAGCAAAGAAATGCAGAAGATTAATTCTCATCGATTTCTTCGATTTGCAATCAATATAACACGTATCCTAAGCATTATTAATGAAAGCCAATTCTCGGACGGAAAAAACATTCCTTCAGTCGGCAAAAGCTTGAAATTGTTCTTCAAAAATCGTTGCCACTGTCAATATCTCAACCGTCCCCTTCGCCTGTCCGCCGAGAGCTCATCCCCATGCAATCCGCACTCCACTCAGCCCCGCAAATCCCAAGCTAATGGTTATCAAGCGGTACATCAGCGTTTCTCGCATTTTTCTCGATCCACCATCAAACTCCCCCCCTTCGAACGCTTCCTCCTCCGACGACACCACCCCTTCCCCCCAGGCATTCGCGATAACATTGCGCGGGAACCAAAATATTGGCTCTGCGATCACACCGCTTGCTTTCCATTATCAGAGAGCGCGAGGGGCTCCTTTCTTCCGACGTAATTACGCGGCGGTGGCGCGCGATAAAGAAGCCGCTCCGGAGCAAACAGTGAAAATCGATTGAATTGCCGGAGGCGCTGGTTCCAAGACGCCTGCACTCCTCTCCCGTGCGAGCGCCAGTCTCAAAGCTCCAGGGTGGGGGCGGCAAGGGGGAGCTTTAAAACTCCGCGACGAGTTCGTATACGCGCGCCTCGATTACGAATCGAGAAACAAAACTGCCCGGCTGACGACGAAACGAGACTCCCTGCAAACTTTTCCACTCGGATGTGCAGAGCCTCGGCGAACTTTAGCGAGCGTATATCCACTCGTATTCCCACACCTACCCACACACGCACAATCATGCATGGTGTACGCAGGTACGTGTGTGTGCGTAGGTCATGTATGCACTTATACGCAAATACACGGTCATTTACGCACGTACTGATACATGGATACACACATTTATATAGCGAACGGTGGAAGTAGTAACTTTTTGGCTCGTCTTGGTCATTTCCTTATTATAATTTAAACAAATAATACTAGAAAAGTATAAGTAAGTCATAACACTAAAAGTTATATCATAGTAAGATAAATTTAAAATGACTACAATATACAAAAATACACCTACCTACACACGCACAATCATGCCTGGTGTACGTAGGTGTACGTGTGTGTGCGTAGGTCATGTATGCACTTATACGCAAATACACGGTCATTTACGCACGTACTGATACATGGATACACACATTTATATAGCGATCGGTGGAAGTAGTAACTTTTTGGCTCGTCTTGGTCATTTCCTTATTATAATTTAAACAAATAATACTAGAAAAATATAAGTAAGTCATAACACTAAAAGTTATATCACAGTAAGTAAATTTAAAATGACTACAATATACAAAAAGTTGGTAAAATATACTATTCTCGTCAATTGAAACAAAATTATAAAAATAGTAATATGAGAAAAAGAGAACGTTACGCTTTCACATTCAACCACGTACACAGACACACGTACATATTCGGTAATTTACGCAAATACAGGTACATTATTAAACAGTCAAATACACACGCGCACATAACACTCAATCGCATACACAAATGCTCACCCAAACACACGTCCACCTACACATACACACACATTCTCATGCATACCATACACACACGTACGCAGTAGGTACACAAGTACTCGCGTCCAGCGACCCTCACGTGTGACTGTGCACACTTGCAGGTGGGCGCACACTGGCGTTTGCGGATCGAAACTGGCTGGTTCCTTCTTTCGGGCAGGAGGAAAAAGGCAGGAAAGGGAGGACCGGAAGATCTCTCGGAGCGCCTGATCGGCTGTGCAGCTCTCGCGACTCTTGGCGCGCTCGCCAGTGAAAACAAAGAAAATCGATGGCGGGGGTGGGGGTGGGAGGGATGATAGAGAGGCTCGGGATTTTCGATGTGCCCGGGGTAGTTCGTATGGGAGACACGCGGCGCCCGACGTCGTCATCTGGAAGTTCGACGTTAATGCACGTCGCGCTGTCTCTCCGTCGCGCCCGAGGTGAATGGCTCACTCGTACGACGGGGGAAGCGGTTTGCGCGCGCCTCGTGTGTATTGGCTGGGAAGCGGTGGATCGAAAATTTCGACGGATTTTTCAGACCCTTTTTCGTTTATTGGAGCGCCGGCGCCTTTTTGTTTGGATTTCTCCGTCTCTCTTTTTCTTTTTTTCGTTTTATTTTAAGGGAGTGTCGACTGCGACTTTCTATTTATTTATTCGACGAGGGGTCCGATGAATTGATTTGATTAACTGATCAAGCGAGGGTTCATTGAATTTAAAATTTTTACGAGGTAAAACAGCGAGACATTTGTTTGAGTAGCTTCTGCTTTTTTTTTTTTTATTTTACTGTAGGGGAGAGTCCGTACGCTTCTTTTTATCATATTTTTTTGTATTTTGCATCCGTAATTAAATGCAACGGCCATAATATCGGAGGAAAAAAAAGGACGGCGCGGGGAAGATTGCCCCGGTTTATGGCGCGCTGTAAAGTTTTTTTTACGCCGCGGAAAATGACATGCTTAAATTTTTTATGTTCGCCAGTACTTTGCTGTTGATCCTTTTAGTGTATTTAGCGACTTCTTCAAGAATTACGCGAGCTAACTTTTTCCCCATCGGAGCAAACGCCGCGAGAACTGCGTTTCGAAGCGCAAAAGGTTGAAAATAAAGAGGCGATCAGCTCGTAAAAAAGAAACAAACAAGAAAAAAAAATGAATGGGCGCATAATTATTATACTTTCGCAGTTAATTAGAGATTTTATATGCAGGATGTGCTCATCATCCGTAACGAAGGTTGAAGAACAAATAAAAAAAAAAAGCAGCTGCAGCGGGGTAAAGTATAACGAAGCCTTTGAAAATCAAAAAGAAAGCCTCGATAAATCCGGTACACAAATCTAAAACAAATCCCTGGTAATATGCAGCTTTTTCTCCTCGCTTCGCTCATACACTATCCATCGCGTGTATCTTGGCTAGCCGTACGTCGCAGCCACGTTACCGCCCCTTTCGAGTGCACACGTTCCATTATTTGTCGAGAGCCACAGTAGAGAGGCACAGTCTCGCACTCGCACCCCCCTCCGGGAATATTCCAAACGGTTGAAAACTGTATATATTCCATAAAAAAAGTAGGAGCAAACGAGAAAGAAAAATAGTAAATCCCCGGCTTCCTCCGGTGAGGATAGCGAGGCTACTTTGAGCCAGCTATCGCTGCGCCCACGAACGTTAATGACGTCGGAGTGGAGAAAAAGCCGCTCGAAAAAAAGAGAAAACGGACGCCACAAAAAAAAAGAAAAAACCAGAGGGGGTGGGTGGGGGGGGGAGGAATAGAGCGTACATTTAATTAGCCATTGCGCGAGGGAGATCAGCGCCGCGGCATAATGGGGCTCGTCGCTGGAGGACTCCATTCGAAGCCTCCGCCTCACCCCCAGCGGCGAGCACCAACATTGTGTACGCCGAGCAGCTACGCTACAGCTGTAGCCACTTAACGCGCGGCCGCCTCGTCCCCGTGATTTCTGGCCCGCGGAAACCAGGACACTCCCACCCCCAACCCCTTCCCCGCGAATTATTATTCGCGGTCGTGGCGCGGAGGACCCCCGATCTCTCCATCTCTCTCGCTCTCTTGCCCCGGTGTCGCTGCGGCGACGGGATCGCGAGGCTACAGCCCGGAGATAAATTGATTTTAGGAGGGATCAGGGACGCGCGGGAGGTTAGTAGCCGCTTTCACGGGGATTTCGCGAAGGCTCCGGCGCTTAACGTCCTCCTTCATTAGGGATTCTTATGTGTACCCGCTTGCGAGCTTCCCGAATCCTTTCAGGACCAATGTACATTGGAATGTTGCTATAATAGCTACGCAGCTACGTGGCTAAACGTAAACGTGCGAATTGAATTAAAGCGAATGATTTGCTAGCTTTGCAGTGGAATTAAAAGGTTATTTTACCCTCGATGTATAGAAGCTGAGTAAATTAATTTTTAAGAAAGGCTCAAGAGCTTAATTTTTATTGTTTATTTACTGAAAACCAGAAAAATTATATAGTAATCTTACTATAGGCATATGTAATGCCTGAGCGTAAGTCTGGTACAGAAAAACTTATATATTAAAACTTACATACTATAACTTACTTGCTAAATATTGCACAAAATGAATTAGTTGCCTAAAAGAAATCATATAGTCTTCGAAAGTGTGTCTTTGTATGTGTCTTATCTATTCAAAACGATCTTAAATAAATCAATTTTAAAATTAGCGTAAGATATTTCTATTGCGTATGGAATTTTTTCTATATTCAATTCTGACAGGGTTTAGCTTTTAGCTTTTGTTAAAATTTGTTTAAAAAGTTACATTTATCTTTAATTATATGTACTAGTGATCGTGAATTTTGTTTCAATATTCAGACGATATAATTAAATAAATTTATTTAGTAATTCTAATAGATATGAGAGACCATCAATTTGCTGAAGATTTAAAAAAAAAAAAATGGACTTAATTCCTGATTCTCGAAAGTGGCGAATTAAAATTAAGCTTCGAGCATAATGGTTTTTAAAAAATTTTACGTTATAATTTGAGTAGAAGATCCTTTTAAAATTTTCAACAGGGCTTTAGAAATAGTAGTAAGACTTTAAATTTTGAACAGTAAAAATTTTGAAAACTATAGAACTTCCCACAGCACTTTAAAATTTCCAATAGTTCTTCGTGCTTTGTTGAAAAATTCACAACGAGAGCTTCGCGATAGTCGACACGAAAGCTTTTTTTTTTAAATTTAAACAGTAGTCGAATAATTGGTTGGGTCTTATGAAACTGTCTGCGAAGAGTCACGGCGTCTGGATTGTCTGGACGACAGTCGCACATTTTAATTGACACACATCTGTCAGCTTTTCAGCAACATTAACTTGTCATGATCGGATGAGTCCAAAATGGCGGAAAATCCACCGCGGCAGTGGTGAAATGACGTAAGCGGCTTTGACGATGATAAAAATAGAACAATTTTTTTTTCACTTCCCTTTTGTCGCGCTGGCTCTGGCACCGCCCGCTCTGGGTGCTTGAGCGTTTTCATTTTTAAATCTCACGCTATCGTTTTTTTTTTTTCGTTTTTTTTTTTTAATTTCAAGCCTGGTTTAATTATTTCACAGAGAAGAAATGAAATTGTAACATTTCCAGAAAATCTTGTGTAAAAAGTAAAATGTTGTTCCAAGCGTTGAGGCGATAAAATAATGAAAATTTAACAAGAATCCAATTAGAGTATCAATTTCCATAAATATAACTTGAAACAAAGGGTAGAATAAATTTTAATTAACGATAAAGCAAGATAAATATAGAATTTCAATAAATCGATTAATTTTATTCACTCGAACTTTCTAATAAAATAGGCCGCTTGATAAGGAAATAATCTGGTTTCATTCACACTCGAGGGAGACAAATTGTAGGTCCTATTTATCTGTCCGAGGATCCTCAGACAAGCTTTATATCAAAGGATTAGAGGATACATTTTATCCGATGCCTTTGATCAGATTAGGATTAGATTTAAACGCGCAGAGATTGAAAAAGTCATTCTCGTAAATCTTTCGCGAACTTCGCCAAAATGATCGAGTTTTTCCAAGTAAAGGTGGGAAAAAATAATAATAACAATGGTTAAATGCGCGAATCAAAATGCACATGATACAAAATGTTGGAGATCTAGCGAAAACCGCACTCCACTATACCGTTATTATTATTATGCTGCATTTTAATGGCTCTGGCTTCTATTCCATGCGAATGTATTATAATAACCCAGTCTGTGGTAATGACACTTTAATAAGTATGGTATAGGTATAGTTCCAGAACCGATATATGAAATTTCAATAATACGGAACGTCTGCATATCCCTAATAATGGAAAATACTGCAATTCTATTTTAGCTGTGCGGAAGGTACATGGGAATTCAAAATCCGTACGATTCAATTTCCAATACTGTAATAACGTTTTAAATTAAAGAAAAATCACTTTGTGCGGGATGTCTACACGTGCAGTAAATTACACAAATACTTTTACCTATTACCATGCTGCAAATTTGACGGTATAAATAATTCAAGTATTAATAAATCCAAATATTAATTTATTGAAAGTACTCGCACGTACTTCAACTATCAATTTCCAATGAAATTTCGTTTAATCCCTTTCTGAATGCACTCTCTAATTCTATGGCAAAGAAATTTACCTCTTTATAAAAGTTATTTTTGCTACTGACATTGAAAAAGTACCATCAGATTACTTTTCCGTGACGAATGCTTACAAAAGTTGCCCTCCTTTCGTGCAACGTTGTTGCACTATATTTACGACTGTATCGCTAAAAAAAATTTACCAATCTCTTTGCGCTGCAGTTTAGCCGTTCTTGGAGATGAAGTTCCCCATTGAAAATCGCTCCGCAGTATCGCAATGTAATTGCGTGGCCGAGGACTGCGAGTGACAGTCCATCGGAAGCACACGACGTAAAAAAAAAAACGAAAAAAAAAATAAAGGAGAGGGAAATCAAGTGCGGGGCGAAGCTCGCGTGCCGAAAATATAATATTTTAGCCGAAAGACGAGACGCGGCCGACGAGAGAAAGAGATACGCGGGCATTTTGCGCGATGCACCGGAGGGCGCCGAGAAATGCCCGCCTAAATGGTACTGGAATTTTCGCCGGACGCGGCGTGCACACGCGGGAGGGTCGTACGTGAACCGGAAGTGTTTTACGCCGGCATTCAGCGGATGCGCGCGAAGCGAGACAGCCTCTTTTGCCTCACGCCCCCAGTCTTCCTCCTTTGCTCCTTTTTTTCTCCCGGCGTCTCTCCGCCCCGCGTTTCCCTCTCTCTCTATATTTCTCTATTTTTCTCTGTCTCTGTCCTTCGACAGACCGGTGCTCTCTCGACGTCGTTCGGCCGCGCTCGCTTTGTCCGCATAAGGGGGAGGTAAAAACTATTGCAGTCGAGGAGGAATTTACTTACGGAAAAAGGGGTTTTCCGGTCAGAAAATCCCATCGAAAAGCGACACTGAATCTCAAACAGAGGGAATGCGAAAGAAGAGGGAGGGAAAAGCTCGCCTGCACTCGCGAGCGTTAAAAACTTTAGATTCAGCGTTGTGCGCTTTGCCTTTGTGCCTGCTGGCCTTTTTTGCCGACACGCGAGTCTTTCCTCAAAGGGGGATTAAAAAATGTGCGACAGCTTTTTCTTGTTATGCAGAATACTCGATGGAATAAAAGGTACTCACCCTCGCCTTCGAAGTGTGCTTCAGACCGATGGCTGGTTGACTTCGATTACTCTGTAACACGATAAAAAAAAAATTCTGTTGATATTTGTTAGGATATCGTAATATTTCTATTGTAATTGAACATTCATAAAATCAAAAATATTCAATGAAAACGAGAAAAACGAAAAGAAAAATTACTACAGTAAGTTGCAATAGTAAATTTTGCGGTACATGAGTATGTAGTAAGATTTAACACACCTATAGAATTTTTTAAAATAAAGCATTTTCCTCCATGAAACATAAACGTAAATAAAAATTGATTGAAAAATGATAAGCAGGGGGTAGTATAAATTAATAGGTTCCCTAAAATAAGTAAGATACAAAACGTGATATAAATGACAATTATAAATAAACAAACGTAACACTAAAATGAAAAATGAGACGCAATTAACGTAAACGGCATACTGAAATTTCATGCATAATCTTGCTCCGTAGGATTACCTCCGTGTCTGGCGACTGAGCAATGAGAGACGTTCTTGGTGGTTTCTCCGGCGGGATCTTTTTCAGTGTTCCAGTGAAATTCATGCTGCCCATTGAAGATAAGCTCATTTGAGAGCAGGGCGCGCCATCGAGATTATCGCTGGAGGACTGCATCCTCTGCAGCTGAGCGTAGGAGCTCCTCGATAGGATATCGGCTCGATCGAATTGCGAGAGACTAGGCAGCGGCATCTGAGAAATACTCGGGATCTGAATGGAATCGCTGAGGTCGGACTCGTCCTGGGGCTGCTGCTGCTGCTGAAACTGCAGCCGCGGTGAGTTACGCTCGGAGGCGTGACAGCCCTGCGGATTGGTGGGCAGCAGGGACTGCTGGTAAAGCTGCCTCGACGCGTTGATGCATTGGCTCAGTATAATCTTGTTCGTCTGCTCCTGATCGTCGTTGCTGCTGCTCGACTGCGACTGGGAAAACTCCGAGTTTTGTTTCTGACTGAGCTTCTCGGCTATTTGGCTCTGCAGCTGCAGATTGTGCATGCGCGCCTGCAAGTCGCTGTGTTGATACTGGAATTGCGCCACTTTATCGAGAATTTCGTTCTGGCTCTGCAGAGACTGCAATTTCGCATGCAAATCGCTTTGCTGCCGCTCGCATTGGCTTAATTTCTCTGAAATGAAGTCGATGCTTTGCTGGTTGTGGAGCAATTGCGTTTGCTGGGCGTCCGCTTTGTCGTTCATTTGATCCGCGTGATTTTGCGCGTTCTCCTGATTTTTGACCACGTTCAAGAGGTTCGCTTGCAAATTTTGACTCTTGCGGTGACTGTGGATTATGTGGTCGACCTGTTCGTGCGGCTTTGAGGGTGCTTCGTTGAAATCGGTGACTATAGACAGCGTCATTTTGGAGTCCAATTTCGCCTCGCTGAGAGCGGGATACTGAAAACAAATGTTGGGACTAGCGCGGGATATCACATTAGCGGTCGATGTCGTTGTTGAAGTGGTACCGAGATTGACAACGGAACCAGTCAAAGGTTGATCGTCGAATTCTTTTCTCGTGAGCTCCATGTGTTTAGTGAGATCGGCACTGACGTGGCGCAAATGACGGCGCTGTTCCATTATGGAGTTCTGGCTGATGTTTGCGATTGGTTGAAATGCTGATGGGGGAACAGACATTCTAGCGTCCTTGTCGTGCATGTAACTTCTGCTGTCTGGTCTTCGTTCTTCCGAATGATTACGAGACCTGGGACTAGTGGTGAACATGGGCTCGCGATTTTGCATCAGTCTACTTTCAATTTCTTGTCGCTGACGTTGCTCCGCCCACATGGCTAGCTCTGCTCTAGTTTTTTCAAAATTTTGATTTGCTAAGTTGTTCGGGCTCTTTTGATTTATGCAGTCAGAAGCGTTTGTGTCGCGAATCGGCACAAAGGTCATTGGAGACCTTCGAATTTCTTCGAATCGCTTACCATCTATTGGCATCGGAGACCTTCGATGCTCTTCAAAATAATCTGATCTTCTATTCTCTTGAGGAACTACAATACGTTGATTAGGATTTAAAGTGCTCCACTCAACGGACTTCCTTTCTCCACCAACGAGTATGCCCTTTGATACTACAGACAACGGAGGTAATATCGGCATTGGAGACATGCGGAGTCCCGGATTAATTTCTACCCTTCTCTGTTCCGACGAGAAATTCGAAGAATTTATTTCTACGGGTTTGTTGTCAGTGATATTCGTACTAGTGACAGGCTTCCGAGTGGCCATTAACATAGGGTCTTGTTGCACATTAGCATGCTGAACATTACCCTCTCCAGGAAATGTAAATGTTATCGTATCGTTGCGTCTCTGAAAGCTGCTAGTCACATCGACGGAGATGGATTTTCTGTGCTCCGATCTTGATACATAAATTCCACGATCATTGTTCGCTGCGTCGCTACCGACAGCCTGCTCTCTCGAGGAATCTCCATTTGCTTCCACATACAATCCGTCTTGCCTTGTACGCGGATTTTGATTCATTGATGCCAGATAACGCCTATCTTGATTTTCCTGACCAGCCAACACTTGTTGATGCTGTAAGTCTTGGGCGTTCTGACCTTCTGCTGCGCTTCCATCCTCCCCCTTGGGCTTTTGCGTATTAGGAACATCTACACTCGCTGACTTACGATGACCCGATTCATGAGTGATTCTAGAATTTCCTCGCGGTGGTACCATCGGTTTAGGACCACGCGAAGGTCTTTCCGTAGGACACGGTGGCACCGAGTGTCCCACATTTTGAGCTATTGGCTGTATAATCGGCTGACCCTGATATGACAATTCTTGAGAAAACCTTTGGGGATTAGGTGAGTGCTGAGCGGAAGATCCCTGCTGAGCTGGCTGCTGACTGTACTGCGGAGGGTACATGCTCTTTTGCGCACTGTACGGGGCTGCGTTCATCACTGTTTGAGGATACTGAGTGTAATGAATTTGCGGTCCAAAATGCACGTAACCAGTAGCCACCTGCGGCGGGAGACCCATGCCCTTGCTAGCGTAGTAAGTCGGAGGTTGGCCTGCGGCTTGCTGCGAAGGCATTTGCGTTTGCGGTGGCTGCTGAACGTAAGTAGGCTGCGCAGTCGCCAGCGCGACGTTCTGTGAATACAGACCCGAATCCCTGAAGGGACTGGGATCCCGCGAAACGTATTGACCCGGCGCTGCATTGTACATAGCACTGTGTATTTGCGAGTACTGAAGAGAGTCTGCTGGAGCAGCGATCACGTACTCAGGTGCGTATTGCGTAGCGTGCACGGGAATCGCCTGGGCCCCACCTTGAGAAACGTACTGCACCCTGTCGATCACTATATTATCGTGATACGGTGGATGAGCGAGTAAAACGGGTACGGACGGAGGCCGTGGTGGTTCGTCTGGCTGATGCTGCTGCTGCTGCTGCTGCTGTTGCGACATCTGATTCTTCGATTGCTGCTGCTGATTGGTCTGGGAGTCATTGTTAGCCTCCATCTGCTGCGAGCGGGGCTGGCTGTGGCGGATTTCGAAGCCATTGGAGAGATCGGCCTTGGGGACGTCGGCCAAAATGTCAGCCGAGGCGCGACCATTCTGACGACTCTGGCTCGCTTCGTCCTGTTTGGTCTGGCTCTGTCCGGTCGTGCCGTCGATACTGAAACCGGAACCTGAGCTGGGCTGCGACATGGCGGCGCCCACCGGCCTACCGCCGATGTAGCCGAGAATTCGCCCCAGGCCACACACCGTGACGAATTACTGGATACTCGTTCGGAATTTAAAGCGCCTACGCGTGAACGCATCAGCCGATGGCATCTTTCTCTCTTACCCTCTTCGGATGCAACAGCGTCGCTCTCGTCCGTGACTCGTTCAAAGTTTTTTGTTTGTTATTCTTTAAAAAGGGGGTCAATTGACTATATCACGCCGACAATCTATACAAAAAGGCCAGTAGATAACCTTGTAAATGCATCTAAAAAGGGTATCTAAAAAGGACAGTTAGGCTACGCGCTCCATCGAGGCCTGAGTAACGTCAAACACCTTTGGCATTTAGGCGCAGAGAAGCAGAAGTCGCCATGTATATTCATCGAAATTTCGCCGTGCGGTTCGAGGCGCCGCTCTTAGTCAGCGTTCGCGGGAAACTTTCGGGTCGTGCATCATCGCGACTAATTATCGCAGAGCCGGGGCCGGTGACCGCAGCCGACGTGTCACGATCGCTCCCTAGACGTCGTCGGAAGCCCCGACGATCCATAATCCAACAGCGCCGGCTCCCCGACCGCCGGGAGTAGTCTCATCGTCCGGCCAGCCACTCCGTCAACTTCAGCGGGGCCGCGCTCATCGCTCGCTCTTCCAGCTCCCGATTTTTTTCTTTTATCTCGCTGCCCGCACGGCACCTGCCCGTGCGTCCGGTTGCGTGCGCGGCCGCCGCTGTCGAGGCCAGACTGCGCGACGGCTTTCAATTAAGCGGGCCGCTTGCGAGCCACGCCCGAACGAGTTTATCTGTGAAACAAACGAATTGCAGTTTAGAATGGATGGTGGGGGGCGGAGGTTGCGGGCCGCGGCTGCTCGAGAAGAGGTGTGTGTGTGGGCGAAATCGCGCTCGGACGAGCGGGGGAGAGCTCGGGACGCGCCAGGCTAACGTCAGAGATAATCTCTGGAAATCTATAAGTTTTGGAACGAGCGGCTGGCTTTAAATGCGCCGCGTTTACCGCTGATTACTTTTACGCGCGGGACTGGATTTCGATGCTGCGCTGCGAGTGCTGCGCAGACTTTGTGCGATTGAATTGAAAGGCTTTGTAAAATTGCAATGTCTGTTTTAGAGGCTTTTGTATGCAGAGCGTAGTCAATGAAGCGGTTGGTGAGCGATAGTTTATTATTACCGTTTAAATTGTAATGTTACATTATAATGGAAGATTGCAATATAATTGTAATAATAATTATTAGTTTTAATTTTTTTGTTTAATTACTAACGTAACGAAGATAACTACGATTTCAGATTTTCAGAGTTCTTTTAACTTTGCATTAAAAGTTGAGCTGAAATTGGACGTAGTAAATGTTAGCATCTCTGTTAACATCTCAGCTCAGCAACTTCTCTAGTTTGCCTGGAGTGATTTTGTTTATACGTTAAAACCTGTTATCTTCCTTTCAGAAATGATTTAAAAAGGTAATTTCATTTAGCATAAGAAGTTACCCGCGAAAAAATTGCCGAGGCTGGGAAAATGCCAGCACTGGCCCAATCGTAAAACCGGTACTGGCCCGATACTG
>JAWWEN010018635.1:0-19992 GCA_035582955.1 Sycophila texana | reverse complement strand
CGGCCTGTTAAATAAAATATATATCTTAAAATAGTAGGAAATGGTCGTATATTTATTATAGTAAAATATTTCCTACATCAGTAAGTTTATTATAATTATCTACGTATATTAATAATAAAATAAATAATGACATTAATTATATATATTCTTTTTTAAATGTTTACACAATTATAAAGATTAATTGAAAATTAGGTATAAATTTCTTAAAATGAAATTAATTTACTTTTCCAATGAAAAATCTCTGTAAAAGAGACGCCGAGATTTAACAGATACTCGCTCGATGTGTATTCCGTGCTGGTGGGCTTGAACGTGTCGGGGAACATCAAAAACTCCTCACCGAAACTTTTCAGAAGCAAAGTGTACTTTGTATGCCTCCCCTCGTTTCTCTACCTCAAATTTGCCGTGCGTCAATTCCAAGATGCAGACTCTTCAATATTTTAACTAAAAAAAGAATTGAAAATAAATAAATAAATTATAAATAAATTCATAATTGAGTTTTAGATTTACACTAAGGCCCTTTCATATAAATATCATAGTTTTAATATTTTTTACAAATTATTATATATCTTTATGAGGACTTGTATGTTTGATTATACCCTGGTAGAAATCGGCTAATTTTGTCCCATGATGAAACGATTTTTGAAAGACTTTAGGCCTATTTAATGGCCATTTTCCAAACCAGCTATTAAATGGGCCTAAATTTAAAAAAAAAATCGTTTCATAATAGGACAAAACTAAACGATACCTACTAGGATATTTATATAAAATAAAATAAAATAAATTCAATTCGAATCGATAAAAAAGTGAATTCTGCCAACCCTGGACGATTTTGCAATTGAGGGTGAGTCCTCATAGTCGACTTTTCCCTCATAACGAAGGCGCACGCAGGCGCCGATCGAATCCGCGCGGAGAATAATAAAGTGATTGGCGAGATAAGGCTCGATTCGACTTGGCGTATCCGTCGAACGGTAAGAGCGCCACTTGCATTTTAATGACAATCCCTTTTTTTGCCTCGCTATTATGCGGCTCGTATTGTAGCGCTGCGAAATCGGATGCATTTATTACGAACTGCATATGCACCTGACTGTTAATTTTTTATTGCAATTAAAGAGGATAGTAATTGTTTAATTACGTAATTACGAAGCTATTTAGAAAATACTTTACTTTTTTAATTATAATCAACAGCCAAAGAATTAAGGATTTATATAAATAAATAGAAAATTCGTTGCAGTGATGGGCAATCAAATGCATTTAGTATATATTACTGGAGTGTGAGTTTAAAACATTAACTTAAAATAAAAATATATGAATTAAAAAAATAAATTAATATGAACTTTCAAAAAATAGAAGAAGTATAATCCGGAAGTTCGCGGTTAGACCGTATAGAATCTTTTTACGCCTCGAACATGAAAGAAGATTTATATTATACAGGGAGATCACAGCGGCGATGCGGTCGAGGAGAAAAAGCGCAGATGGACGATTTCAAGCGCGCCAAATTTTCCGCGCAAACTCTCACTAATCCGATTGCGGAAAGTAATATATATAGATTTTTACTATAGTTTTACTATAAAATATAGTAAAAATTGCTAAGTACGTAACAATTTCTACTATGTACATAGCAATTTTTTCTATGTTTTATATTTTTACTATGTTTTTACTATAGTAAAAGTCGTCATAGGTCGAATATGTCTCACTACTCACTGTTGAAAATCCCTTCAATTCTAAACATTATTTTAATGTTTAGAATTGAACGGATATAAAAAGAACATTATTTTTGTGTTTCTAGGGAAGTAGTGCCAAATTGAACATAATTTTTGTATATACTAATTATTACTTTACATGAAGATAAGAGGACACAAAAAAAGCGTAAAATAAACAAATTTATTGTGATGTAATCTTCTATCGAAAGACACAAAACACAAAATTTTCAACCGTGTTTCTACAGAACATAGTAATTTTTACTATATAACATTTCTCGCGGTGTATATATATCATTTCGAGAGGTGAATCGCGCGGGGGAGGGACAAGCTGAGCGGAGAGAGGCGCGTGGCGAGAGGCGAGAGAGGAGAGGCAGGAAACAGGAAATCACGCGCAAGATGCGACGACTGCCCATCGGCGCGCTCGTCCGTCCGCGTGGCCACATGTGCGCGCCGCCCGCGGCTTTGTAGGAGTAGTAGTCGCTCTCTGGGCACGCGACCCGCACATACCCCCTCGCGCCTCGTAAACGTAAAAGATGAGGGATCCTCATGAGCGATTCTTCGAATTGCGGTGGCAAAGGCCGGCTTTTCGCTCGCCTCCTCTTCGCGCGTGCTTTTCTTTGCTTTTCTTTGGATCGGGGGATATTGGCGCGCGCTTCTTGGGTTATTGATCTCTTTGCGATAACAAACTTCTTTTCTTTTTTTAAATTTATTTTGCGTTAGAGGCCTTCCGAGCTGAGTGCGTTTCAGGCGCTGTTTAAATGTTAGGTATTTTTGTTCTTTATTTTTTTAATTGGATGTTCGCGATATGAATTATTTTGGAAGAAGTCTTGGGGAGCTATTCCTGATAATTTGTTTTTTAATGCTGTTTGCTGTTAAAGACGAAGATGGACAAATTTTATGTTTTATAAAGAAACTATAGCTTTTTTAAAATGTGTTCAATTGATTAATCTGTAATAATTAAGCAAAAGCTGCGATTTATATTTTCGTCATTGATTAGAATGTTTTTATATATCTATTAATTGAAAAAATAAATGAAATTAATTGGTTAATTCGTTTTTAAAATTTAATTGTACTTTAATCGTTTATGACTAAATTAGGCTACAAATATTTTTATATTAAATTCTATTGGCTTTAATTGTTGAACCGCATTTTTTTCAATAAACTATAACAACGCTAATATAAATAATTCATATTACTTTCGTAAAGGAAAATTACTGTCAATCAATCGATCAAAAAACGAGGAAAAAAAGTAAAATTATAAATAACCATGGATTTTTGTATAAGAAGACAAGACGTCGATTACGAAGTACTATCGATTCCAAGTCACTTATACCCTGCTTCTAGTGTACATAATTATTATTCAAAAATCGAAAAAAAATAAACAAAATTTTAAAAAATTGGACAGAACGATCTCACAAACCCCAGTCCAAATGAGAAAGTCACCCTCATCTTCTCATCAAACAAAAAAAAAAAAAATAAATAAAAGCAAGTGCGTCCAATAAAAACCGGTTAACAGTATATATAGCACATCCCCGGCATCAATTGGGTCTCTCACCCCGCGCGGTATTTACATCGGCGTTTCTTTCGCGGGATTACGGCGCGGGCCCTCGCGCACGCGCCCAAAAATACGACGAGACGCAGGTCATGATCTGGCGCGGAGCCGAGGGAGGCTTGACGCTGTCCGCGGCGACACGTGTTCCAAACGTGCGCCTGGGGCCCTCTCCGGGCTCCCTCCCCCGACGGTGTGCTGCCACTGCCGCCCGGTGCAAAAAAAAAAAAAAAAAAAGGAGGAAGGAAGAGAAGCGGACCCGCCAAGAAAAATGAGCTTCCACTCAAGTTTCTGTCCTTTCGCGTCCGTCGCATTGACGATCGGCATCTGCATCGCCGATTTTCGAGAGGGGACCAGCTGACCCGGTGAGCTTTTCTCCACGGAAGGCGCCCCGCGAGGTTTCGCCTTATGCGGTTTGCCGGCTTTCTCGAGCGGCGAAAACATTTTTTTTGTCGAGTGCAGGGACGAAGGCCTTGGCCTTCGCTCATGGGATGCCGTGCATTATGAGGCAGGAGTCACGCCGTTCTGGTCTTTAGGCTAATAACTTTATGGCTTGTTTTGCTTATAAAAATCTCGCTTGGCCAAGAAATAATGTTTCCTTTATTTCTTTCAAGTCGCGTGGAGTTTTAGATGAAAAGGTCACTTTGCGAGGAGGAATTTTTTTGCGAAAAAGGTACTGGTAGATTAATTCAATTCAGACGTTAGGGGATTCAGACTTTATTTTATTTGTATTTTGTCGTACTGACGTCAGTGTTAAAAATGTCATGGATTTTAATGTTCATTCCACCATTAAAATTAATGTCTACGTGTAACAAAATAGAGTATTATAACGTACAGGTACGCATTTTCATAGATTTTAAAATATATCTGAAAATTTGCAGAATCATTCTACTTAATTTTAATGTAAATTTGTGTTAAATTTTATTTACTGAAACATTAATATTAATGTAGTACATAAAAATGAATTAATGTAACTGCCTGGAATATGCTTCCATTACTTGTACATTTGTTAATGTGGATATTTCTGACAGCGAGGTAATTTTATTATTTTGTTTAATTTTATTAATTTTTCGAATTGAGGACAGTTTAATAGCGTAGTACCCTTAATTTCATAGTAGATTTTTTTTATAAATTTTCTAAAATTAATCCCCATTTGCTCATAAATGAAATTTTTACTTACTTCACTTATACTTTCGCCGATTCTCGTGATTACTAAAATTTAGTAGTATATTTTACTAATATATAAATCACAAAATTAATTTCAATATTTCAAGAAAAGCAGTATAATAAATTTTTGTTTAAAAAAATATCTTTCTTTTTTTATATTATCATTAGTATACATCGTCATAATTACATCCAGGAGAGGTACAGAAGCCAGGCTCGTCGCGCATCCTGCACCAATCCTCTGGCTATCTTTAGCTGTCATCATTACCCTCGTCAAAAATCCGAAAATCTCCCGAAATTTTTCACAAAAGTTTTTTCACCTTCCCCCCGATCGTTTTTCAGAGGACGAAACGGAAGCCCCCACTGCGTATAAATAGGTATACTACTCCACGAGCCGTCCGGCCTCTCCTCTCCTCTTCCTTTTTTTTTTCACGAACCGCGCGTGAAAAAAATGTCGAAAGACGGACGCGTACGTATCCCCGGGCGCGCGCCCGACTTCCGGGGGTTGATGGAAAAATCTGTCGGCGCGCCTCCCGTTTATTTTCTCGATACGCGGGGCGCACGCGCCACCGACGATCTCCGTATTATACTGGAATTTCGATCGGCCCGGAGACTTTGTCACTCGTCGCCGCCTCCGTGACTCGTACATCGTCGCTCGGCCGACGCTGCGATTGAATTGTGAGGCTAATTGATGGGCTCAAAGGCTTCTTTCTCGGCCCGCCCGTTGATCTAGAGCCTATCGCTCTTTTTATTACTGCTCGCTGCTCGAAATTCAATTTGAACCGGGCCTTCTTGTATTTTATATTTACGAGCAGCGATATATATTTATACTTTTTTTTTTTAATTTAATTTTGGAGTAGGTGAATGCTGTGGGTATCGATTATATTTACTGCAGCTCTAAATATTTAAGAAGCGAACACCTGTGGAAGGTGACTGCATAAACAAACCGATCCGAATAGCGATTTTTTTTTTAGAATCCGATAAATGTTTGAGTGATCGCAGGGCGTTAGAGAAAGTTACGAGCAGCTAAAAATAAGAAAAACTTTTGTAGCTAGTAATTTTTTTTCACGGTCAGCGATAAAAAAGCGAATGCAGAGGCTGTTTTTTTTGTAAATTCGACGCACAGTGAATGGAATTTCAAAATGGGTCAATCGACTGTTTGTTGAACGAAGTGAGAATTTTTACTCCGCTTAAGTAGATTTTCACGCAAACAGAGGTAAACACAGAATCTTTCCTCGTGGATGGTGTTTAATTTAAATCAGTGAAAAACCATTTTGGATTCAATGTATAGTCGCCCCGCGGTTCTTGTATATACTGCGATCTATTTATTTTTTTAGACACAAGCAAGGTTGAAACTTTTGGTGTGTATACGTTCACTTAATTAAAGAGATCAAGGAAAAAATGAATTTGTTGTTATTTATAGGAAAAAGTGTTTCAAGAGAGAGATGTAATTTATGTACTTTTATTATTTATTAAAGAAAATGAATTAACGCGACAAAAATAATTCTTACAAGTAAATTGTCAACTCTGATAAAAAAGCCTATCCACTTTACACGAATCAAATGAAATGAACATCGAAATAATAAAAGACAATAATTATATTATATTTACTAATCTGTAATTTCTGAATAAGCTCGCGCGATGATATTATCATTTTATAGTATAGAATGAAAGAATTCTCTCGTAAAAAATATACGTAAATAAATTTAATTTTACTTTAATCGTTTATGACTAAATTAGGCTATAAATATTTTTATATTAAATTCCATTGGCTTTAATTGTTACATCGCATTTTTTTTTCAATAAACTAAAACGAGAATATAAATAATTCGCATTACTTTCGTAAAGGAAAATTACTGTCAATCAATCGATTGACAAAAAACGAGGGAAAAAAAAGTAAAATCATAGATAACCATGAAATTTTGTACAAAAAGACAAGACGTCGATTACGAAGTACTATCGATTCCAAATGTAAAGAAAATGTGATAGTAATGTATCTGCCAATTTTATAGTAAAGGAATGCTTGCAATATTATTTTCTAATTCTTATTCTCATTATTATCATTTTTTTTTTTCCTCTTGGCGAAATAAAGGTGATCGGTCAATCAATCCTTCCGGCAGGTCTCCGTAAATCGCGAGTGCGCGCGTGCGGGTGAAAAATCTCGCGGCAAAAAAGTTCCTCGCGGATATGCCCGCCGCGGGGCGCATCTCTCCTCTCCTCACGTGCTCCCAAGCAGCAGCAGCAGTCGCCGCCGTCAGCGTATATAGTAGTACATATACGCTTGGCTCCGACGTCGAGAGCCCGTCGCACCGAACGCCGGAGGGGGGCAAAAGGGGGGGGCTTCGAGGGTCGAGATTTACGAGGCGGCAGTGGTGGGGGGACACCGCTTCCCGGCAGGACGGGGGAGGGGCAGGAAGATCGAGGGTTGGCGCGCGAGGGCAATGTGGGCGAACGAGCGGTTATTTCAAGCACCGAGCGCAGTTCGCCGGCACTTGGCCTCCCGTCAGCTTCATCCTCTCCGAGCGAGCGAGAGCTTCCGCGAGCACCGCAAGCTCCGCACAGTGTCCCCCGCATTATATATACGATACTCGACGATTTTCAGTGCGATTTTTGCCGGCTCCGTTTTCTAGAGAGAATTTTTTTTTCTCCTTCACTTTTTACTTCATTTTTTTTTTTGTTTTGTCGGTAATTATTTGTCATTGTTTATTATTGTTGCTGTTGTTTGCATTAGTTCGCGAGGAAAAGATAAAAGATAATAAAAAAAAAGTGCCGCGGTGTATAACTTAACTGGTGACGGCAAGGCAGTGGAAGCAGTGGCCATGGCCGATCTACTAGGCTGCTCCGATCGCAGCTAAAGGACGCGCGGAGCTGGAGCATCGGGAGGAAATCGGAGACGCCGACGAGACGAGCTTTTTCGAGACTTCCGAGAAGGTTCGGACCTTAATTGCCTTTCTGGTGAGTCGCGGATCATGGAGTTTATTGCCTGGCGTTTTACATCGACCGGCCGCCTATTCGTACATATGTATATATATATATTTTTTTTTTGCCCAACCGCACTCCTCCCACGCTTCATTGGCGTTCCCGCTCCAGTCGCTCCAATTTCTCTCCTCTCGTTATATGCTAATTTCGAATGGTACTGACTAAACTACTTGAATTTGAAAAACGAGAAATTCGATTATATTCATTATCCTACAGTGATATCAGTGATTGCGCATTATTAGTACATGTTGTGCTATATACATGTAGTATAAAGAAATTATAATTCATACTTTTTCTTCATTCATAAAAAAAATTAGCCTATTTCTGTGATTAAATTGTACGTAAAAATTCAAAATAATATAGAAAAATAGCGATCGAACAGATCGCATTAACACTATAGACACATCGATATATAACAGCCGCTCGAAACAAAAAAAATTAATAAAATAAAAAAGCGAAAGCGCAAAACTGCCGGTTCGTAAGTGCTGCGGCGTCCTCGGCATCGCAACGAGCGAATTTCGAAAGGTCTGGACTCCGATGCCGTGATGCGTGTGCGTACACTTGTCCCCTCGCGTTATTGGGTGACGCGCGAAAGATCAGCCAAACTCAATCCGGCCGGAAGCGCCTATACCCGTTTCCGGTATTTAACTGGCAGCCGACGCGAGAGTCTCATCGCGCCTCCTTCCTCGTCGGATTAACGCTCTCTCTTTTTTCCATCCCGCTCTTATTTTCGTTTTACGACGCGAGAGGATCCCGCGCGATTAGATTATAAAATAGACGGAAGCGCGCGATGATCGCCCGCGGAAAAAAAAACAAGCCTGCGCCTTGTGTACTCCTACTTTCACTTATACCCAATTCGTGACTTCTTCATTTTCATTTATTTATTTTTTTTTTTAATCGTCAAGTACGCTCCTTGTACACTAGCCACTAATCTTTGCTGCAATTTGCGTATCTCCGGCGAGCCTCAGGGACTCGCCAGCGAATTCGGTGGGTAATTAAGGGGGGCAGAGGGGGGCCGGTTATTATCGGAACGGCGATTGAATCGCGCGTGCGTTCCTCGAAAGCGAATCGAGCGGCGATTTTTAAATATACGAGGCGAACGCGGACACAATGGCGCTTTGTGTCTGTCGGCGCGCGAAAACGCCGCGGACGATTCCTCGACGGTGCGCGGCACAATCGACGCGCGTCGCGACGCTTTTATATACCTATAGTACTCCTCGCGTCGCGGGGGACGCGCCAAAGGACTCCGACCGAGCCGCAAGCGCGTCATCGCGATTTAATTGCTTGTACACCAGTGCGCCTCGTCGGCGTTTCTGCTTAATGTGGACGCTCGATCCAAGATTTAAGACTCATTGCTTTTTTTTTTTCATTTATTCTACCCTCTAAATATGAATAAGTGAAATTTGACTAGAATAAGTGAATAGTCACTTATTTCACGTTAAATATCTTTCAGTTATTGCAGCAAGTGGAAGATTTTTCACGTGGAATAAGTGACTATTCACTTATTTTAGTCAAATTTCACTTATTTATATTTACAGAGTACGGGCGATTTTTTTTTTAAATACAAAATACAATGATTCGATGTAAAGTAAAATTCAAGATATAATGTAAAATTAAAGTAATTAAATTAAAAAATAATCGTTAAAGAACATACAATATTTATTGATACTCTGTAAAAATAAGTAAGTGAAATTTAAGTAAAATAAGTGAATAGTTACTTATTCCACGTGAAAAATATTCCACTTGCTGCAATAAGTGGAAGATATTTAACGTGAAATAAGTGACTATTCACTTATTCTAGTGCAATTTCACTTATTCATTTTTAGATAGATAAACATTTTTATAATAATAAATATACAATGTTTTTGTTATATAAAAAAAAAGAAAGATTCGACAATTTTAAACTGATTTCATGTAATATAGCAGTCTGGAAATATACCCAGCGTATAAATAAGAGAAGCGTTCATCTCGGTGCTGGCGTGTATTTAGCTCGGTAAAATCATTCGAAGCGGATTACATTAATAAACAAGTCATTAAGGAAATCCCCAATTCCATCCGTCCGATAGGATCAACGCAGACGCCGGGTCCAAGGCCGCAGGCCCGTCGAAAAGTAAAGATCGATAAAAAAAAAAAAAAAGAAAAAGAAAAACAGATCGATCCCGATCTCCGATAGCCAGAGCGTCGCGACGATAAAACCGAAATCCGCGCTTTAAAAGCTGCCCCCCGGTCGTGACGTCCGAGCGTCGCTCGGTGCATGGCTGCAAGCACCGGAGGCCCGCACCGCACGAACCGGCAGTCATCTGTCTTCGCTTACTCGCTCGCGCATGCAGTCCCCCCCGCGAGCCGTCAGTATTATAGCCGCCGATCTCTCCGCTTTACACACTTGTATACTCGCGCGTGAAAAAGTTTTACCGAACATACACGCGTATAATGTTTACCTTACTTACTCGACGGGGAAAAAAAAAAAATTCAATCGCTCCTTTGTGCGCTGCGCTTCTTAAAAAAGAAGCGATCGCTTGGGAGAAAGAGTGCAGTACATGCACTCTCCGAGCTTAATTGAATTTTTTTTTTCCGGAGAAACAAAAATCCTTTTAAGCGTCCGTGTCATAAGACACTGATTTATCGGCGCGACTTTTTGAATCAGCGTCGGGCGACGAAAATATATATTACATGTGTATGTATATACATATACATACGCTGGGGTATATATACATATATATATACACGTGTAGTATGGCGCGCCAGTGAAGTGCGCGCGCCTCGCGATATTTGCATTAAAAATATATATAACGCCGTACGATTTCGACCGGCTACCTCACTAATAATAACAGTCCGCGTTTCCTAGTCCATTTCCTCCTGCGGACGAGCTCCGCGGGCGCGATATACAAGTCGGTATTTTAAGCGTGCGCTCGCGGGGATCGTGGAAATTGATTGTGGTGGATGCCAGATTTCGTGTTCGGGCCGCGCTACACGCTTTTCCTCTCAAATATTTTGACGATTTTGCCGTATTTTACGCGCCCGGGGGAGATCGCACGATTTTGCTATTCGCGCGAGAGGCTTGAGGCCCTTAATCTTCGGGACTATTAAGGTAATAACGGGAGATGCGTTCCGCGAGTAGTTGAGGAATAATAGCAAAGTGAAAAGAGATAAAATCTTTAAATTTCATTATTTTTTTTTTGTTTTTAAATATAGTTATAATGGTAAATTGCGGTTGCGAAATTATTCGGTTAATCGTAGTCTTTAAAGGAATATAAATTGATGAATGAAAACATTAGATGTCCATCATGCAGTTCAAAGATAGATGACTTAGCAGTAGCCTAAGGATAATGGAACGCTGACCTTAATACAATTACCATTGATCAATCCCAATGGTATTCGATCAAGTCACAGCTGCACTAATCTCTGATCTTCACCATATTATTTTTCATTTTTTTCGCTGCGACAATACGTGTATTTGAGGAATAAAAAAAAAAATGGCGAGGCAAACATTCGTTCGATACCCCCGCCGACTGTAAATTTGTATTTTCGAAGTAGTCTCCACAAAGGCAGGAAAGGTGAGGAGAGTAGGAGGGAGACTCGCCAATCACTCGGTCTCGTTGTCCTCATTGCGCCAATTTGTAGAGACTTGTGCTTATAATGTTATGACCTCGTCGCTATGATTACACGTACACACGTACATTAATAAATGCGAAAAAGTTATTAAAACGAAAAAAAGAAAAAGGCCAAAGTCTACACGAGTCGTCGCTGCGCAGACCAGTTATTACGTGGGTCCTCGCTTAAAAGACGATCTTTTTTTATTGCAACGCCAATTATCGCGGCAATGGAGCTGTTAAAATCATAAAACGCTTAAATTGCGCGGAGAAATTTTATGCGCGCTTTATGCTAAAGTTGTTTCTAAGCCCCGCGATCCCGAGCCATCATCCCCGACTCGTCGTAATGCTTTTAACTCGATTAGCATATTTTACACGTTAAATTGACATAATTTTTTTTTGAAAAACTACTGCATACATTTTTTTAGATTCCAATGTCGTTACATAATTAATTTTTTTAACCACCGCAAAAAAAATAGTTACTTATTATAAATATATAATAGCACTAAAAATAAGTCAACTAATATTTCATTGTTTCAACTAATAACTGGTTTAATAAATAAATAATTAAATATTTGATTGAAACAAGTGAATATTTATTTAAAACAAATATAATGGTTAGTTGTGACTACTGAACTTTTTTACTAATCAACCCCTGGAAACATAAAAATCAAGGCCCAGTGAAGCATGGGAACTCGAGTCTAGCAACTTTGAAGTCTCCCAAGTGGCCGATTAATACAACAGTGCACCGAGGCATAGACGTAGTAAAAAAAAGGCCAATTTGCCGTTTCTTGCGAGACTCGCCGCTCGAGTGCGCCCTTCAAAGCCTCGGCGCGATAAGTCGAAAAACAGCTGCACTCTACGAGCAGCCAGCCTCGGGATTTCGGCAGCTCCACTTGGCTCGGCTCTTCCCAGTCTCCGAGGGAGATAAAGCCCCGCTGCTGCACCACCCGATAACTTTATATACGCCGTCGTCTAATTGGACTCTCGCGGCGCACCGGAAAAGCGTCGTTGACGATTCCGATCCAACGGGTCTCCGGGCAGCGTCTTTCCCTCTTTTCTTTTGCCACGGGGATATTGCCTCGATGGCTCGCCGTCAATTTATGCGCGGATAAATAAAGGCGAGGAGCTTCTCGTTAGGCTATCGTCGCCGCGGGATCGGCTAAAAAATGACTTGGGTAAACATTTTCCCGTCGGATAAATAGGCCTCGGGTGCGATGTATCAACTTTGCGGAGATTTTCATGCATTCCTGTGCGTATGAAAAAAGTACTCTCTGTTTATTTTCAACGTAAACACGACGAGAGGAGTGATCGCTGGGTGTTGCACGTAAATTTTACACGGTGATGTTGTACGAGGACAATTAGTCGTCGCCGCTTCTTTAAAAAATATTATTTTTTCATATTACAGTTTATTCACTTGGGTAAACACTTTTCATCCTCGGTGAATCATTCGCGACTCTCTGATTGCTTATTTTTGCTTTTCTTATACTTTTCCTCTTTCGTTTCGTTTCTCTAATATTTCCCACGGCGAGGAATTTTTATTTTTTAAATTACTTGAATAAATAAATAAAAGATTTAACATTTTACATCTGAAACTGCAGGGAAGATTGGCTTTAGTAAAAACTTTTGATATATGCAAAGCTTCGCAAAAATTACTTTTAAATCTTTTCCCAAATTAAAATTGCGAAGGGTGTCCTTTTGCACAAAATTTTCCACCCTGATAGCTAATCAATTGTAAATCAATCAATTTTTAAATTCTCTTAGATCGTTCACATGTAGATTTTAAATTATTTATCTCTGCACTTAAGGACTATACATAGTCCGTTGAAATATTTAAATAAACAAATAAATATTCAGCTAGAAATTATGATTTTCTTAAAAAAAAACTGCAATAAATTAATCGATAAATTGAATAAAAAACGTTCCCGGTCAAATTAAAAAGTCATCGTCCATAAAAACGTAACAAAAAAAAACGTATCGCGAGTCCCAGTCCGTTAATTCCCGATTGGTGAGATCGCAGGTGCGTGTTCCGCGTTCCCCATCGAGATTTTCGTTCACGTAATCGCGTTCGGCCGGGCCGCGAGACCGCGCAGTGTTCCGCGTACGCCTCGTTATGGGCAATTGAGCCAATCAACCGCGTGCGGCCGAAAGGAGCGCGCGGGTCTTAGTCGCGAGCGACGACACCTACTCCCGAGTCTATTTTCCCAGAAGGTCGTCCGGACCGCCAACGCGATAAGGGAAACGGGGAATCAAGATTTCGCCCAGGTCTAGGCGAAAACCAGATTGTTATAGATAAGGAAGGGGCGCGAGGCTGCGAAATATGCTTCGAGCTGCGTTTATTTTGGAGTAGAACGAACTTTACGGGAAGAGAGATTAGATTTATCTGCTCATTTTATCGAATATTTGTGCAACGAAGACGCAAATTTATATTTTAGTTTAATATTTAGCTCGTTATTTGTGTTGCATAGGTACACTCAACCGAAATAAATTCTCGCGGAACGTTTCAAAGTTTAAAAAAAAATAATTATAATAATTATACTGTATACCAAATAAATAAAAAAGTTACTTAAATTCGTGACAGCCTCAACAGTTCTAAAATCATTATATTTCTTTACAAATAATTAAGAAAAAAATCTCGCATTATAAAATCTATAAAAGCAAAAATGAAAATCAGAACGAATGGGTAATTTTTGTACAGCAAGCCGAGACGTGGAAATTTCGGACTGACCGATGGTACGCCAAGCAGTGCGGCGCGCGCCGGCAGGCAGGGTTACTTGTGCCCATTAATCTTGACTCTATTGTGAGCGAGACTTTTACACACATGGGGGCTCATTGAGGAGATTTTCAAAATCTCATCTCCACTCCATTGTACTATACTCGCTCCGGTCGCTCCCGCTCTGCGCTCAGTATATACACTACCGTAGCGATTGTTCTTTTGATTAATTAAATTTCCACTTTTATTGTAACGTTTAAACGCCTCACTTCGGGCTGCCGCTCAATTTCCCGACGACAAAAATTACCAACTACACTGATTTATGTGCATGAAAATCAATAAATTTAAGGTTGATTACACTGAAGTACTGTAAAACAGACTAAGATAATTTTTCCGTAGAAATCACGTCGAAGCCCCTCGTTAAAATTACGTTAATTAAACAACGTAATCGCGGGATGGATTGCAAGCAGTGGAAATTTTCAAGTTTTTACCTGACGAATCTCGAATGGTTGACGAGATTCAACTTTATGATTTCTCGAAGAAAAAGGCTCCGTTTTATGGGAAAAGCTCCGGATCTTTCATGTGAAAGTCTTCATAATTCTTACGGGACAAGAGCTTTTCTTGCAAAAATTAGAAAGCTTAAAAAAAAAGAAATTACAGTACAAAAAAAGAAATTACCGTATAAAAATTTGCAAAGTTTATAAACCATTCTGCAATTACGTTAAATGGCAAGTATTTTTTTGCGTACAAAGCTTAATTTTTACGGAGAGCTTAATTCCTACGAGAAAATTCTTTCAGCGCAAAATTTCTCCGATCGCACTATACTACAGTTTCAGGGAAAACACGACTGGGATTTACCGCTATTTGGCGAATGTACGCCAGAACCGCGGAATTATGATTACAATATCCCAGGCCGCGCGCCGCGTTTCCGCCTTCTTTTTTTTTCCCGGGAGCGCGGCTATTTAAAAGACGCGGGGAGCGATGAATCTCGGCGCGGCTTATTTTTCTTCAGGCGCGTGCGTCAGTCGGCCGGCGGTGGCTCGCGGAAAACAAAAATCCTCCCCCCGGAAAAAAGAAAACCAGCGCCAAAAGTCTCTGGCTCTTATAAAAAAAAAAGAAGAAGAAAAAATATCCTATAAGATTTTTATTAGTACACTAATCCTATAAGCACAGAAGGAATGAAGGGCCGCGCTTATGAAAGCGGGGGCCTCTGCTTAGCCTATCCGGGGCATGACGTGGAGGGATTATTCGCCGGGGCCTCGGGCACTCGAGAGCTGCGCGCGCGTCTGAGTTTCATCTCGAGCCGACCTCTTCAGGAAACCGTTCATTACGCCGATCAGACACGAAAAGCACCGACGACTTGTTTAGAGCGGCGCGCTCGGCGTACGTGTACGTATATAAATGTACATACATGTATAAGTATATACTTATATAAATGTACATATATATGTGTGTGTAGATGTATAAAACGCGAGTTGCGCCACTGTACTCTGCAGTTTCGTGCGCCAAATTAAGGAATTTCAGGAATCCCCGGAGACGCCCGCGAAGGAGGTGTCATTACGTTTAATTATTCACTGCTTCGCGCCGGAGGGGCGCGTCTGCGCGACTTTTGCTCTTTTGTCCCCGACGCCGATCTCGCTTTGTGTAGGAGAGAGCTAATTTTTATGGGCCTCCTTCAGACGGCGCGTGTAACGCGATCGCGACTGTCTGCGCGATTATTATGCCTCTGTGCACTGTGGGACGCAGGTTTCTTCTGTAAACTCTCGTGCCGCAAGTTCAATGCCAGTGGATGTGTGTGTCTGCTGATCGTGATTAATAAAAAAAATTAAATAATTCTGATTTGTAGTAGATTATTATATGGCGAAGATTTGAACGGACCATTTTTGCACACTTCCGATTTTTATCATCGATCGTAAGATTTTTAAATTAATAAATGAAATACTAAATTATTTTACAAATAACTATTTACTATAAATTCTTGATCGAAGTATGTAAATTTTGATATACACGTTTTAAATTATATTGATATTACTGATAATATCAATAATTTTATTAATATAAAATTATTGAAATTACGAAATATATTATTTGTTGCTAAATTAAGGAGGAGCTGCCATATTTTATTTAAAGATAATTTTGATAACGAAAACGAAGTAATAAATTTATTTACAAGTTTATTTACATTTTCCATTACTTTAATATTTATCACGTTCTTCAGTCGAAGGGGTTTATTACGATCTTACGATATTGAAGTACGCAACTGCATCGAAATAAATTACTTCGCAAAGTAAAAAGCGTATCAATATTTTAATAACGAAACTAATAAAAATAGTAGCGTATATATATATTTTTTTTAACGATCGCCTCAGTTTTTTTACGCACTAATTTATTTTCTGCGAAACATTTGTACAGTATTATTAGCATTTAAATTACATTGAAGCAATAATGTAAGATATATTCATATGTTCATTGCATTGCTCGTTGCGTTACACCTCTTTCTTTTTATAAATTTTGTTGAAAAATATCGCGTTTCTGTAAAGTTTACAGTAAGTAATTTAAACTTACATTATAAAAACTGTTTTTTAGCCCGTTTAAGGAATAAATAAATAAAGAATAAAAAAAAGGAAATAAATCAATAACAAAAAAAAAATAAATATAATTCGCATAAAAAATTCAAATCTCATTATATTCTACTTTTTAAAAAATGTGCACGCACACAGAATATGAACAAAAGAGAAGAATGACGTTTTAGGCCGTGCGTCCGTCTTTATTGCGGTGAAATGTCGCGTGCGGCAATTATAAAAAGGGCACGCGTAGTTTTATATGCCGGGGCTGCACAGCGCCGCGCGGCGATGCGCTTTATTGATGCCACGAGAAAAACAATCCAACTGATTACTCGAAGAATTGGCTCAATCAGTTAATGCCTTTGTGACTTTTCGGTGAATTTCTCTCCTTTTTACGGTGAAGCGCCGAACTAAGCGACTGCGTCGCGGAATGCCGCGGAGGAATTAGATAAGTGGCACGCGACGTTGTTGCTGCTTCAGTTCCCATATAATATATATAAAAAAAAAATTTAAAGTACTCACGTAAGCGAGTACGTTTAATTCCACGAAACTTATAATGGTTATTTTGGCTTTCATTAACTGCGTAAGAAAGAAAAATTAAGGTAAATTATATGAAATTTATAAGACTTACGCTCTGGAATGTTTGGTCTTTCTTTTTATTTTCTACTTTTAGGTGCGAGTGTACGTGCAAAATCCTTCTACTTTTTTAAAAAAAGAACATCAAAATTGCAAGGGAAATTAAATGCGTTATTGCCGTTTGATTCAGGTATATACGAGTGAGAAAAAAAAATCAAGTCGTCCGGTAAGCTTAAGTGAGCGCATAAATACCAAATTGCGATATCATAAATTCGACGATGTAGCGTGTGGAGTTTTGCGCGTATAAGCTTTATATATGCACTCGATAAATAAGGGATGGCGGACGAATTAACGCATTGCGGGATCTCGAATCGGTACCTGTAGCTTCTGAGGTTTTATCGCTCTTATTTCCACTGTGCTTAATTCTCGATCTTCTGATTTACTGTTATAGGTCTAATAGCATCGGATTAAGATTCTAGATTAAGAAAATACAGATCATGAATTTCAATTTTTTATAATACTAAAATTATAAATTGGTATTTTCTATTTTTTTTTTTATTAAATGCAAATTAAAACTACCGACCGTTAAATATGCAAACACGAATTATAAAAATGCGTTTATTTAAAAATCTTTAAATTTTTTTTAATTTTTAATTTTATATTTTATATAATGACCGCACATTTTGTTTTACAATCGAATTAGAAAGCCTACTACATTACAGACTGAACGTATTCATCAATTTTACTTTATTAACACTTTACCTAGACGCCTGATCAAATCCCTTATATTAAAATGCATTGCGATTATGATCGAATTGAATGAAGTCGAATTATCGCATTATCGAAATTGAAGAGTGTGAAAGTAGTAGCAATTAAGCGGTTACTTTTTTGTTTTTTTTCGTCTCCGAACTAAAATAATCAGCGCGCGAAGCGCGCGTGTGAATTCTAGTTTATTTAAAAACAAAAAAAAAAAAAAAAGAAAAATATTTCTTTATTCTTCTATTCGTCAATAAATTGTCCATCAAAATTCTCCGTCAACGCACAAAGCACAATCGCCCTTCGCCACGCACTTAGCAGACGCCAACAGTCCATTAGGAAGCAAACTTTTTGCGCCAGAATGGAAAAAATGAAAAAAATCAATCCACCCCAAAGAAGAAGCATTTTCGAAATTCCTCGGGGGGTTAAAAAACGTGCGGCACGCCAGGCGCGCGAGCGCGCGAGGAATCTCGAGTGGACATAAAAGTCAAAGGGCGATGTCTCGCAGCAGAAATGCTCGCGAGAGATCGGCAAAGGGAGAAAAGAGTAGCGCGGAGCTGCGCGCGAGCATCTAAAATTATTGGCGCGCGTCGTGCAGCCTTTTTGGCATGGCAGCTGGCGGGACGCCAGGCTCGCGAGCGACTACGTCTCCGAGAGGGGGAAAAGTGCGACTTTGACGAAAAAGACAGTGGGAATCGCGGTGACCGCATTTTCTTTTATATTATCGATAAGTGCCCGATTTTTTTTCCCTCGCGAATAGACGATTCATTCTCTCGAGTTTTCATCACGGAATGAAAGGCAGAATTATAAAAATATATAGAGCTTGATTGTTCAAAAATTCATAACATTTTTATATAAAAATTTTGTAGGGTGTAATGTATGTGCAACAAGTATTCTGTTCTTTTTTTCGTTCGTTTAAACAATTTTTAATTTTAGAAGAGAGGATGTAAGGATAACAAGAAATTTGTAATGTGTGATATATAAGAAACAGCTTATAAACATCTGATAAATCAAACCTACAAATGAAATAAATAATTGAATAATTTTACAATATATATGTTGCTTTCTACGCAGTTTACAGATTTTTTTTTCAATCGATACATTATACAGATTTAAAAAAAAAATCTGTATAATATATCGAAAGAAAGGGAAAGAGATGAGACGACTGGATTACAATTAAGGGCTCGGATGTCTTGTTTTCTATGAAAATAGACCGCGTATTTGGCTTTTCATCAGATTAATCCAGATCCTTGTTGAAATTTTATATTTTACAGTGTTTCTTTTTTTTATTTATTGAAAAAAAAATAATAGATTGTTTACGTACGTACATTAAAATATACAACAATTTGTCTCATAAAAATAATTTATACTACTAAAATAATTATTATCGTACGTAGCTCAACTAAGTATAAATAAAATTATTAAGACTTCTAAGACAAGACTGCTAATCGTAAATAAAGTTATCAAGAATTTAAAAAATATTATAATAACTATTTTCTTTTTTGTTATTTTTCAGAAAGCATTAATGTCGCAACGGTTGTAGAGGCGCGTAGCCACAGTACCTAAGCGCCAGGATGCCAACGAGATGCTGCATTATTCTGGGAATCCTGGCAGTTTTCGCACTGGATTGTGCACAGGCACGGCTAATCCGACTCGGTAAGCGCCTTAAAGTACCTTAAAACCCAAACAATGAAAAATGCACGTTCCTCTCCTAATCCCCGCGCCTCGTTTAAATTTTTCACTCCAAATTTTTCCCATAAATACCCGTGTTCAACGCGAAACTCCTCCGTTCATTAGACAGGACCCACTCTCGGAATACCGTCCATCCAAAATATGAAGAAATATGATTATTTGAAGAGAGTCAAGTCGAGGAAAGGTCCCGAGGCAGTCCATAAACCGGCGCGACACTCGCTCCCCACAAAACCATCGGCAGGCGCGCGCAGGTTATTAGACTTGCGCCGGATAAGCAAACAGCGCGGGTAAATCGGCCCCGTCTATTTAAAGGCCTAGTTTTGCCGTAAAAGCAAACAGCAGGCGTTAAAAAGTAACGTCCACACGAGGGAAAAATAAGACGCTCGGCGTCAGCGAATCAACGCCCGCCGAAAAATCTTCCCCCAAAAACCTCAGCAGGCGCAGATCGTATACTAAAAAATCGTTCATCAATTATAAAAAAGGAAAAACAAAACAATTTATAGTAAAAAAAACGAAAATTTATACAGATTGAAGAACACAAAAAAGTTGTAATATAATTAGGGGATAAATCGGCGAATTCTCGAAACTACACTGAGAAAAAAATATAGTAACAGTTACTAGAAAGTTACTAGATTTTCTAGTAACATATGGCGTACACTAGAAGTGATAGTAATCAGTACCATAAAAATTCTTGTCATTGTTACTATTA
>JAWWEN010018624.1:0-19998 GCA_035582955.1 Sycophila texana | reverse complement strand
AATGTGCCGAAATGTGCCAAACTGTGCCGAAATGTCCAAATTGTACAGCTTCAGCACATTTTGGCACGTTTTGGCACGTTTTGGCACATTTTAGCACATTTTGGCACATTTCAGCACATTAATTTTTTCCACTAGGGTAATTGCAAGTATTTTCATATCAAATAAGTAGATTTTGGAATTGTTCTCCTATAGCTACTCTCTGGTGGTGATCCTCATTTTGACCTTCACTGTGACCTTGACGTTGCTCTATCAAGGTCAAATTTTTCGTTTCTTCGAAAACTTCAATAAAGCCCGAATGGATTCCAGGTGAAATATGCGCTATGCTCGTTTTCGTGCGTAAAAGTTACGCACTTATTATTTTTTAACGCTTACGCAAGTATGTTAAGTACCAGACTTTGAAACCTTTTATTGCGCACTTTCTAAGCTGCGTACACACAATGCGCCAATTTTATGGGAAAATTTTCAAGCGCTTTTTCACGCCGTTCTGGTGGATTTCACATTTTCATTCATTATGTACCTACAATCGTATACTTTCAGCAATAAATAATAATCACAATTGCTTGGAAAGCGTATAAAATTGCAACCTAATTGCAAAAAAAAGTGATTGACATGCAGGCTTGTTTTTTCATTGTCAAGATAATCGGATTCCTTTTTGATACTCTCAATTTGCCGGCGTCTAACTGCCTCTTGCAGTTTACTTTCTAATGAAATTCCAAAATTTTTTTACGTCAATCTCGGTAGCGTTTGTAATTAACAGACTTTTGAATTAAAGATCATACAGCTGGACATTAATTTATTAAGTCTCGACCCAATTCTTCGAATACGGAACCAGTTTTTTTATTTTTGAATAAAAATCTTGCAATACTTAATGAGCGAAATAAACTTGATGAATTTTTAGCAAACAGTTGTAGTATTTTATGATTTTATGACATTATTACTATTTATGAAAAAATCTTAATTAAGTTATTTTTTTAAAGTAATTCTCACGGTATTATCATTCAGTTCTCTATGCCTTAAAATTTGTTATTAGTGCAGAAAAACAACACTACATTCTGAATTTAGAAACTTAAGCAATCATCTAATTTTTAAGCTTCTTATTTTTAAAGTTATACAACCCTCATGATTCGCACCTTTCAAAACTAAAAAAAAAAATAAATTAATAAATAACAAACACCGCCCCAAAATTATCTCCGTATAAACGAAGTCACTGTTGGATGTCGAAAGGACAGAGCAAAAAAGAAACTGCATACCTCGATCCTCGTGCCGCGAAAAGTGAATTAAGCGCACGACTCGCTGGCGGAGCAGAGCAACTGCGTCGACTCGATCCCGCGACTCTGCAATCTGCATTCGATTGCGCCAGCGAACCGTGAGATTGACTTGCACTTTTTCTCCCGCGTCCAATTCGTCGAGGGGAAGCTGCGCTTGTCTCATAGTAGCCAAAAATCACCGATCCTCTACCGTACCACTACCGATCCTCTTGCCTATCCTTTACCAAACCTCTACTCTACCATCTATAGATCCTCCGTTGATCTTATTGCCTAGTTTCTACCGAGCTTCTATGGATCCTATATTTCCTACCGATTTTTTTGCTAATCTTTTATCGATCCTCTATCCCCTACCAATATTTTTACTAATCTTCTACCGATTTTCTTGTCTATAGTCTCTACTGATCTTTTACCAATCTACTGCGGATACTCCACACGATCTTCTATCCATCTTCTACCAAATCTCTATACCAATACTCTACTAATCTTCTACTAATCTGCTACTGATTTTCTTGCCGAGTCTCTACCGATCCTCTATCGGTCTTGTACCCATCTTCTTCCATTTTTTTACGGACCCTTTAACAATTTTCTGCCAATCCTCTATCGATCCTCTTTCCCCTACCAATTTTTTACTAATCTTCTACCGATTTACTTCCCCATAGTCTATCCAATCCTCTATCAATCCTCTTTCCCCTACCAATTTTTTACTAATCTTCTACCGATTTACTTCTCCATAGTCTCTACTGATCTTTCACCAATCAACTATGGATATTCCACCCGATCTTCAATTCATTCTCTACTAAATCTATATACCAAAAAATTCTTTTGGCTATCCTCTACTAATCTTCTACTAATCTTCTACCAATTCTTTTGCCTATAGCCTTTACCGATCCTCTATCGTTCCTCTATCGCCCTTCTATCGATATTCTACCCTTCTACCCCCACCTTCTCCCGTTTTTTAAAGGACCCTCTGCCGATCTTCTGCCAACCCTCTGTCGATAGCCTTGTCTATCCTCTACCGATCGTCTATCGATCCTCTATCAGCCCTTTTATTTACCCTCTTAATCCGCGGGAAAAACGCCAGTGCAGCCGGGAAATATTTTGCAGCGGTATTTCCGCCATTCTACACCGCCGAAAAGTCGCCGACGAAAGACAGCGGGCGACCTCGCGCGTGAAAGGCACCGGCTTTGCTTTGGCTCAAATTGCCGGTGTGTCCGCGAACGGCCTCGCCGATCTCTCGGAGTCCGGTCCCGCGCCCGAGCAGGAAGTTTGCAACTTTTTTCAACGACGTCGTCGCTTGATTGCCGGCTTCGGGGCTGCTGTATACCCAAGCTTCTGCGTCGCGTTGATAACGAGTTTACTCGTAAATCTTCGCATGTGTATGCACCTTTTAATGGGTCACTGCGATAATTTTCGAGATACGTGCACTCTTCTTCTTTTTGTTGAAAAAAGGAAAAAAAAATTAAGTGGCGTCTGTAAATTCTATGGCTTGGGTGACATTTTGAAGATGTATCGTTGTGTTTTCTTTTCTACTGATTTAGCCGATTTCGGAGAATCATGAATTGTTACAATTTATAAGCTACAATACTTTTATGGCTTCTCTACAAAACGATGTAAATCCATTTTATTGGAAATTGAAATTATTTGAAGTTGTAATGATACTTTATCGGTGAAAACTAGTGTAATTTATTTTCCCTTTAGAGATTTTTTTTCCTCTTCAGTATATCCTTTATGTTATAAAACATTTAAATTCGTGATTGTCTCAAAAATTCAAAATATATATTTAAATTTTTGGTCAGAAAATGTAAATTTAATTTAAATAAAAAGATTGAAATCAAGAGATTAAAGAAAAAACTTTAATAGCAGAATTTACGAAGACAGAACTGGAGTTCCTGTTAAATGTTTTTATGACTGTATGACTGTAATACAATTGATTCGAAAAAAAAAGAAAATTAAAGGCCTCGAGGTATAAGAAACCTCGTGTGACTTTTTTAATCATCGGACATCTGTCAGTTTGCTAACAGTACATTTAATCATTTGACTCTAATGATGAAAAGGATAATATTATAGAAGCAGGATAGTATTTAATTAAATCGTTTTCACTTGATGCTATAATCTTTTCAACTTCGTCATTTTTGCTACCGAGTATTTCCATTGCTAAATCTGGGAGTTTACAGTTAATTTTTTACACAATTATTGATAATCGTTCAAGCGCCTCAAGTATCTAAATTATTGAGAAAAAAATAATTGTAAAATTAGCTAATTTATTATATAATTTTAATGATGATATTATAAAAATAATAAATTGTATGTGATATATTTATCCTGCATTTTATATTACATTTTATTATGTTTTTTATTTTTAGAAATTTCTATTTATTTATACTCGATATTTACTTTTGGAAATCTTTGTAAATATTACAATTTACAAATAGATGACTATTCTATTCTATTCTATGTAATTACAGTAAAATTTACCATGAATATATAGTAAATTGTACTAAACGCAATTGGAAATAATCCTATATATACATCAAAATTGACTGCAAAGTATGGTCCAGTCTGTGGTCGCGTTATCATGCAGATAGCAAATTTTAAAATATTTTTTTCTCAGTGTAAAAATTCATCCAAAATCAAAAGTTCAAGCTGCAAAGTCGCAGCTCAAAATTTGTCTCTCCCCAAAGAAGACTCGCTCAATAAACTCATCACTCGGCAGTGCGCCAACGTGTCCCCTCGTGCGTATATATATATACATCGTACCTATACATACAAACACTTAGTACGCATCCAGGAGTAAGTATATACACAGGAGTAATGTACACACACACACACACACACACACACACACACACATACACATCGGCGAGGGCAATACAAAAAGAGCAAAATGACGCGGGCGGAGGAGCCGCGAGGGAAGAGGAGAAGATCGCGGCGAGGGGAGGGAACGTCGAAATTCGATAACCGGTGGGAGCGGGAGCCTGGGAAGCGCCGCCGGAGTCATTTTTATTTTTACGCCCGCGGCTCCTGCCCCGCGCACAGGTATGCGCGCGCGCGCCTCCCGAGCTTACTTTCCGTTATTATGTTAATTGGGACTGCGCGTATACGGCTACGTTTATGCGACGCTGCGGCTCGTCGTCGAATCGTTTCAATTTTCGAAAACACGAGACTCTTTTTTCTTCCTCCTCCTCCTCGCTTCTCTTTCGGCGAGCACCGGTGCGTGCTTGTTGCGAATTCCTCGGTTGCGAGGGATGTATATGAGTGTGCGTCTCTGTTTAGCAGCGATTTGAATGCGTTTTTTTTCGCCGCTGGATTTGTGTTATTTATTTATTTATTCACTGGTAAAAATTTGAAAGAGCAGCCGGGCTAGTAAAAAAAACTTAAAAAACTAAAAAGGTAACTAACTAAAGAAACTAAAAGTTAAAAAAAACTAGCTTATTTGTACCTATGAATGAAATGCTTTTTCGCACATTTTATGACTAGTTAATAGAATCAATTGGAAACGATTTTTGATAGACAAAAATTAATGAATTTTTTACCTATTAACAAGCTTGGTTGCCCTTTAAAATTTTTACCAGGGTTTAATTTTATTAAACGGGTATAGACAAGCCCTTTACAAATAATTTTTATATATTTCCTAAGCGCATACAAATTTCCAAGTAAAATGCAGCATTAATTAATCTTTGACAATTAAAATATAGTAGTAAGAGGTCTTATCATACTTTTGAGCTTATATGCTTTTGTGATCGGTCGAGAGGAGCATTTTTTTGGAAAAAATTCTAATGCTATTTTTGCTTGAGTGGTGTGCGATTTTTCTGGGGCGATTTTACTTTTCTTTTTAAGCGAAGGCTTTTTTATGTTGTGTATATATACTTGAAGTTTTAATGAGCGAAGGATAAGATAGCAGGATAAGATACGACGTAATTGCATAAGTAAGCCGCATCAATTTATAATAAATGAGACTGTAATGAGTAGAGTAGATAAGTTTAATTTTATAAAAATGATCAACTTTTAGTTTGAGTCTTATTAGAGCAAAAAAAAATTTATTTTTACCTTCATGGCAAATGAGTTTACCCTAAATCATAGTTTATTTAATGGTAATTTGTTGCAAAGTAATTCAAATTAATATTTCCTGAAAAAATATATAGTATAATTAATTACCTCAAACATGAATGAAATAAATTATTCTTATTTATTTAAAATTTAACGCATGTAACAGTAAATTCTGCATAATTTCACCGGCAAAATTGGAGAGTAAAACATAGTCAAGGTGCGATGGTGGTGTAATGGTCAGCATAGTTGCCTTCCAAGCAGTTGATCCGGGTTCGATTCCCGGCCATCGCATATTTTTTGTTTTACTTTTGTGTCATTCTTGCACTCGCTTTAAAAAAATTAAAGCACTATCACTGTTCAATCTATAGAAATTGAGACTGTACAAGATTATTCTTTCTTGTTCCAAGAAATAATGAATTTATTTATAATTAATTTTCATTTACAATTATACTTATTGAAGAAAATTTTATTTTAAATCGTAAGTAAATTATCTAATCTTTAAGACTCCAGACAAGACGAGTCTGGGTCTACTTAAAACAAGACCAAAACAAAACCTTCAATGTCAAGAAATTTCAAGACGAAGACAAGACTTTCAAAAAATCTCGTCTTATCTCGGTCTCGAGCAATCCTACTGAGAATTCCAATAATTAAAATAAATCACGTTTAATTTTCTCTGGAAGTGTTAGAATAAAAAATATAATAAAATCAAATACGCTCTCCAGCAGGTACATCAAGCTACTACTACCTGATCTATAGAAAATACAACGATTCTTATCCTTATATGGATGCTTATCTCAGTATGGAAGACGAATCCAATCTAAAAGATTTTATATATTTCTTAAAAAGAGATGTTGACCCCTCGTAAACTACATATTCTTAAACTAATTTGTCCCGCTCAGTTCTATTTTCTCGTTATTTTTCTTCTTTTAACAATTTCCTTTAGTTAGCCTGAAAAATAACGTGAGCAGCCGCGTGCCACAGGTAGTTAGCTGAAGCTGAAGATGTCTAACTGTACGTGATATAAACTAAGTGTCTCTCTACGTTGCGGCCAGTGTAACGCGTGCGGTTTTTCTTAAGAGCCATCCTACATTAAATTAGAAGAGCCGTAAAAGCAGCAGCACGAAAGAAGTAAGCTTTACAACCGGACGTCGTTTAATAACTCTCGTGCATTGTTACGTGAAAAAAAAAATAAATAAAAAGTGTTGCAGAGCGCCAAACGTTAAACGAAACCTCAATTTTTCACAAGTAATTAGTTACTGTAACTCGTTAGGTGCCAAGTATTATTGATACGATTTAGAAAGCTACAATCGTCGAATGTGATATAAATAATTGCTTGTAGTTTACAGCTATAAGAACTGTAATTTGAAATGATTTAGATAAATACGTATAGCCTCCTTAATGATGATAATTGTATTACTGTAGCGTTGTTTTTCGAATAAAATCAACGTATCTTAATGATAATAATTGGCACTGAGAGCGTTACAAGAGGCCATTATTGAAATCAAAATCTACAACTAATAGTACCAAAAGCATTAATCTACATGTCAGTAAATAACGACTATAATTTCCTGTTACAAGACTATTGTTATAGTTATATATAGTTACCTCCTTAACAAATATAGACTATAAGTAACTACACTACACATACACGTATATGTTATCGCAAAAATTTTGCGGATGCAGATAAGTTTTCATGCAGGTAATCATTTTGTATATTAGTAAAATCCCTGTGCATCACGCAATCAAATTTTTAAAGTAAAAAAGTTAGTCAGAACGGCATTTATAAGTAAAATATAAGTAATTAGAAAGTTTAAAAACTATTACTGTTTATTTAAATAATTATAAGCCTTTTTGATTAATCAAATTAAAAGATCAAATAAACACCGAAGCTTTTTCATTGATTTTAGCGCCATTTGACCGCAAATTTATCTTTAAAAAACCCTAATTTCTGCTTAAAATAAAGTGCCACCATTTTTTTTTAAAGAGAATTTAATCAACCCAATTCCTTCTTCAAAATACTTCACAACATTCTGTCATCGTTTTAATATTTGAAGAGAATATTAAATAAAATAATAAAAATAAAACAGGGTATGTATTTGTAAAATATATTTGTTATTTTGAAAATAAATAAAAATATTTTAATAATAATGGAATAAAAAAAATAGAAAATAATCGCTAGCACATTTTACAGCGTTACGCTATACGCTAAATTAGCTAACAACAAATAAGTCACGATCATTTGTGTAACGCAGGAAGTACAATTGCGAATAAGGTAGCAAAAATAGGAACTATAGTTTCTGATAAAGAATGGCGTGATCATCGGACCTGAACTCGGTAAAAATATACATCTGTTAGATTTTTTAGTGTTAAATTACTATAAAATGTTCATTAAACAATAGGATGATTATTTTGAATATCTATAACTTTTTTAATATTGAACAAATTAAGATAAAATGATTTTATCGGCCAGCCCGGTTTGGAAGAAAATCAAACCCGGGTGCGATGGTGGTGTAATGGTCAGCATAGTTGCCTTCCAAGCAGTTGATCCGGGTTCGATTCCCGGCCATCGCACATTTTTTTTTTTATTTACGTTTGTCAATTTTTATTTTTAAATATGTAACTCATCATTGTCAAAATAAAAAAATATTGTTGACTTTGTTTAAAAAAAGTTTTATTGTTATGACCTGCGCTACCGTAATAATATACATATTTTCAACCTTTATACTTTTGCATGACGTACTATCAATATAAAACATTAATTTTTATATTTCATAAATGTGTCAATAATTACTTTTTTATAAAATAAAGCAATTTCTGTGGGATTAAGTAGAAGATAGAAAACTGTATATATTATATAAGTTGAGATGTTCTTCCCAAAGTGCCATTAGAAAAGTCTATCAATCTTCACTTTGGAGGAAAGCAGAAAAACCGGTCCCTTCGAAACTTGAACCCATCAACTATAGTATTTTTATAGACATCGTTATGCTCTTTAATTTTTACGGTGCATTGACTCATAGAAAATACATTTTATTTAAAATAAAAAAGATTGACTGATGGAAGAAGCTGCGAAAATTAAATGTGTGCGAATTTTTCCTCGGATGCAGATAACGTAATTTTATTATAACAAATTAATTCTTTATGAAACGAAAATATTCCTCTTTATGCTGATAAAAATAAATAAAAATGAATAGTTATATTTTCGTATTTGACTGATATGTAAATTATAATTTTTTTTATTTATTGTTTCTTTTTTCTAATCAATAAGAATTACTATTGATATTAAATGGAATTACCATCTTACTAGCTGGTTGATTTTTTTAAATGGTTTACCATTGATTTAATTAAGGATAAATAAATTATTTATTAGTTATTCCTAACTTTAGTCTGCCAGAATTTATTTTGTGTTCCCAGATTCGGTCGCCTTTTACTGCTACTTTTACAATACAAAATTACGAGATACTTAGCTCTTAAAAGCGGTAAACCGTTTCATAAACTCGACCACGATTTTGGTAAAACTATATCGATTCTTCGGTTACAGACTATTAGATCCGTTAATTATTGTCCTGGCTGTGTTTTTGTGTAGTGCTGTATAGCTTTGAAAAAGAGACTTTCGAGATATTGTGGAACGAATTTTTTTGTAATAAATACACTAAAATGAATTTGGAACTGATTTCTAGCGAATAGATTTAGTTCTGGATTATAAGAATAGTTAATGATATATACAACAATTATTTTTAATTTATAAGCATTTTCTTGCTTTTGGGTATATTAAAGTCTTAGGCGCGAGAAACTATAATACCAAGAACCTATTAGAATTTTGCCAATAATAGGACGTTTTGTGAGAACATTAAAATACACTATTGTAATTTTTTATAATAAACCTTATTTTCTCCGCGATGATAACATAATGTTTCTAATAAAATTTAATAGTCTTTTCGAACGAAAAATTATGTTATTCTCCGTTTTCTATACTAATACCGTCGTTTAAATAAAAATTGCGAATGCGAACCCATTGAATTATGATTTCTCCAAACATCTTTTAGCTTATAATTAAATAACGATGTAAATCGCTGATTTCTATTCTTCGTCGTATGGAAAGTAGGCGCAGTAACGAGAATTTGTTCCTCGTGAGAAATTAAATGAATTAAATTTTCTCTCTTTTAATCTATATAAAAATTATCAAATTTAACAAAATATTTTGTTATTCTCTTTAAGATTCGCCAAGTATAATTATATGATTCTTTAATCTACTCAAGATTTCTTTGAAACTAAATTCATTTTACAGTTTCAAATAAATATCTGGTTGATTCAACTAAATGTTTACTCACAGAAAACAATTAAATAATTATTTGATTAAAATTACAAAAAATTTGTGTATTTTTTGTTTTGTCTAATTCAGCGCTTCAGTCGCTCAATCAAGCAGTTTCAGAAATCTCTCAAAATTTAGAAAGCCAGAAAATCTAAAAATTACCCAGCAGAAACGGTCCATTGAATGCAAAACGAACAGTATATATACACACGCTGGAAAAAAGCGCAGCGTAAAAAGTAGGCCATTACGCCACTGCCTCTTTATTTTTTATCTTTCCGCAAATAGCGTGTCATAAGTAAATCTTGCAAATTTTACGCTCAACCCAGCAGTCCTCAAGGTACAAGTACGTATATATTCACGCACAGCACACGGCGGTACTTTGTACACCGGTCGCCTCTAAAAGTGACATAATTCAATGACCCGCCGATGAGCGAGCAGCACGAGACGATGAGGAGAGAGAGAGAGAAGGAGAGGCGCTCGAGTGAATGGTTGTTTCGTCTGACCTGGAATCTCGCTCCGAAGCTCCGAGCGCACCGGCTATCCCGCGGCCTCCTCTCTCTATCTTCTTTTTTTTTTATCCCTCCATCTCCACATGTTTCTTCCTTTTTTTTATTTCCCTCTCTCTCTAGACACGAAGCTCATTTCCGTCATTTAATTCGAGATATTTATCGGCTCGCGCGCATCGCGTCTAAGACGAATTATGGAAGCGTCGCGCTTTCGCCGAACGGTATGTCGCTCGGTATGCGAATGTGGCGCGACGGTTTTTTTTCGTCTGCCTGTTCCAGCTCGATTTTACTCGTTTTAATTGATTTTCACGGGCTTATTGCGCTGCACAAAGTGATTCCCCGCTAATTGATTTATCGGAGGAATCATTCGTGGAATCCTCTCTTAAAAAAGTGATGGCAGGATGCTGCGAAGCATTTTAAAGCGCGATTTGATTGGCTCACGGACTTATCCGGTTAAATGGCGCTAAATTTAAAATAAATACTCAATTAACATTACATAAATTTGAGAATAATTAGAACATTTAAAAGCGCAATGACTATTGCAATTAAACTATTAATGAAATTATGAACTTGAGAAAACATATAATAAGCTTTTTAAATAATTTAGATTAAAATATTTAAAACACTTATTACTTCAACACTGAGAAAAATAGTTTAGGAATAATTACTATTTTTTTAGTAAGAGGGTTACCTACTCGACTTGGTGTCGAATTTTACTAAAGTATTTGTAACTTTTACTAAACTAATAGCAATTTTTATTAAACTTATTGTAAAATTTCATAGCGGTATAACAATAATTATTGAAACGCATATTAAATTTTTCCAAAAAGCTATATATATGGTCAAGTAGGTCGCCCTTTTAATAGAAAAATAGTAATTTTTCCTAATCCATTTTTTTCAGTGAATGGTGTCAGATTTTCACTAGAAGTTTAGATTGAAATTAACTCCAATGGAGTCAAATTTAACTCCATTTCACTCTAGCCGATTTAGCCTGTACCTCTCTCCGTTTTTCTGTCTGTCTGTCTCTCTCTCTCTTTCTCTAAAAAGCGGCGACAAATCCGGCGACGCGACCGATCGCCAAGCACGCCGGCATCGAGTCAGAAAAAGTGCCCGCTAAGTCCAGGGTATCAGGTTGAGCCTGCGTCTCGCGCTCGTGCGTTATACACACACACACACATACACCTTCACTCACGCGCGCGCCCCACCGGCGCATATTTTCGCTTTTTCTCCGCGATTTCGCGAGCCGAACTCGCGCATACCGCCGCATAGCAGCTGCTCCCTACAATCGAACCGGCGTTTCTCTCCTCCCCCCCCTCCCATCCACCCACCTCTTACCGGCGGCGTGAATTTCTCGACCCCGCATTGTTTCTCTCTTTCTCTCTCTCTTTTTCGGATGGACGGGCGTCCGTTACGTTCTTTATTTCATCCTCGCTCGAGCGGAAAACGCGCGCGAGGAAAATGCGCGGAGCGCCGCGGGTACAGTTATGCGCGAGCCAACGGCGTGTGTATACGTATATATCGTACGCGCGAAGAGCTTTTGCGGGGACGCGATGAGGCGCGTCGTTTATTTTCGCAGGTCTGTTTGTTTTTTTTTTTTTTTGCGCGAGGAATTCTGGACGCGTTCGATTGCATCGCGACCGGAGCTACTGCAGGTACATGCTTTGATGGATCACTGTCCGGACACCGGCACGGAGGGTCCACGATATCACGCTGATGTGTACTTTTTGCTGATTTTTTTATTTATTTGTTTATTTATTAATATTTACGGGCTTCTACAATAAGGATTGTTTTTTCTTTATTACAATAACGATTGTAATTTATAAGGGCAAAAGTAAAGTTTCTGATGTTATAAAAGAGAAATTATTAGATCCTTCATATTTACACTTAATTATTTATTATATTAATTTTCCAATACTATAATAACATGCAATACTCGCCGGAACAGAGTTCCATATTTTTTTTAAACCATTTACCGTAAAATTGAAGACGATGTTATTCTCAAGTTATAATTTAATGTTTTACATTTAAATACATCAACTAAATCAAGATACTAAATTGATAAAATTATGCAAAAACTTTGTAAATAAAAAAGCAATTATAATAATAATGAAGCACTCTAACAGTTTCCAAAAAGTTGAAGCTCAAAAAGCTTCTCTAAAGTCATAATCGAATCTACACTGAGATAAATGTTTAGTAAAATTTTCTATATTTTATATAGTAACCGGAGGATTTAGTCAACCTAGACCGAATTTTAATATAATTTTTATTACTTTTGGCAATTACCTTCCGAGAAAGTATTACTCAGTATTTGGATGCTTTCATTTATCTATCTACTCATTTTTTTTTTTTTTTGTTCAACTTCGACGTGGGTTCAATTATACTTCTTACACTTAATTAGAGAGAATTTTTTTTTTTAAAGTGTTATGCAGGTCACTGTAATTGATGCGTTAAGCGGTTAAAGTCCAGTGTTATCTTGTGAATTGCAACTGAAATTCAAATTTACTCAGTTAAACACTCGAATCGCGTAGTTTAATTCATATAGATAACATCGTAGTCTTTCTCTCAACCTTGAATGTTACAAGAGAATTAACCGAGCGGTAGTATAACAATAAAGTGAACTTTTCAAATTATTCAAATTTTTTCCTTATCCGAAGCACGTGAGAACTGCATTATTACTCTCGAATCTTTACGTGCTTACAAAAGCATCGCTGCACGCGGATAAGAGTGTCAGCAGCCTACATCTCTTATCGCTGAGGAACTTTAAGCTTTCACGAGTGCGCGCATCATCAATGAAAATCCAACGGTTAAACGGCGAAAATCCGGTGTTCCCAATTAACATCCCTTTCTACTCCGTAAAAGAGCATCGAGAGCTAAGGTCAGCGAGTATGGTGCACATTTATTTTCTCTACGTCGGATATTTAATGAAAAGGCGAGTTACAAGAGCGTAACGCAAAAATCACAGCGCGGCACGTGCACACACCTTACATGTATGTCAATGTCGAATTGTCGGGCTTTCTCGTGGTCTAATTGAATTACCACCGGCGGGAAAAGGGCAAAAAGCTCGATTTAAAAAAAAAATCCGTCTAACAGGCTTTTTCTCCGCGCCGAAGATTAACGCAAACATCCAAAACGTACTAAGAACAAAAAATAATAATAAATAACAATAATTATAATAGTCGCGATGAAGATAATAATACACTGTAAAAGAAGGTCAGTAATCACAACTACCGGTTAGTTGTTTCAATTAATATTTGGTTGAAACAATTAGTAAATATTAGTTAAAACAAGTAATGGTTAGTTGTGATTACTGAACTTTTTTCTCACCAGTATAGTGTTCTCACGTCTGGGCCACCGATTTGGATAAAACTTTGGAAACTGTTTTCTATTCAAAGTTTTCTAGTAAAGTTTCAATTAAAAAAAGAAAGTAACTGTTATATCCGATTTGACACCAACCTCTGTGCAAAGTTTTTATAAGTTCTCATTATTGTTTCTTATTTTAGAAAAAAGAAAAATTGGTGCAATATTTACAATACATTGACGATGTTAAGCTGAATGTTAACAGAACCATTGCTAAGATTGACGAGCGAATTCTGATTTTGATGTACTAGCTATATTTTGAAAAAAGCTTGAAAAGGACAACGAACCAGTTGTCAAAACGTTGCACATCTTAATAATACCACACTGTTTTACTCATTAACATCGAACAATACCCTCCAGAAAAAAAGCAAATATTATTAATTGTATCTTTTAAACAGAGGCCTACGAGATCAAACTAAAAGTGGTTTGTTTCATTATTCGGTACTATAGAAAACAATTTCCAAAGTTTCATACAAATTGGTGACCCAGAGGTGAGACACCCTCCTAGTCATCAGTTTAATACTGCTGCTGATGATGATGATAATAATAATTACTATTACAATATAACAGTAGTAATAATAACAATATTAATAAAAAAAATCAGAAATACACAATAATCGTAGTGCATACAGGACAAGCTGGTCGCGCATCACCTACCGGTATATGATGCGCAGTCCAGGCGTCGTCGTCGCAGCAGCTGGGAACCCGTGATGTTCGAATCTCGGCACAGCACACACCGGGGCAAGGGATTAAAATTGCGGGGCTCGTTAAAACTAACGTGGCACTAGGAGCGGCACACCGGGGAATACGCGCGCGACTCTTCACGGCGGTGCGGCATGACGCGGGTCACGTGCGGCGCGCTGGAGCCACGTGCATCCAGTCGGGCGCGCGATGCTGGACTGGCCGCTCCGAGCCCGCCGATTCTCCGCGGACCCTTTCTCTCTCTCCTCTCCCCCTTTCCTCGGTCGCTCGGCCGCCACGCGGGCCTCTCGCTCCCTCGCTGAATACTTTGATTACTGCCGCGCGCGAGCCTCGTGCACATGCACGCCGTGATCCTCCTTTCGCTGTGCGCCAACCCCCTCTACCCAACCCTTCTTACTCGCGGCCGCCTCTAATGCTGCCGCCGCCTAGCACAGCTATGTTAATTCCCTTCTCTCTGTCTCTCTCTCTCTTTCTTTCTCTTTCTCTCTGCCGGACCGGAGAGTCTACCTGTGAATCCATGGGCGATTTTGACTTACAGCTACCGAGAGGCCGCAGTGGGTGGAGATGGATTGATAGAGGTGGATAACGCGTCGATCTTGATCAAGTGTCCCTTTGCTGTGCGATTCTTTGTTTGATGAGACAGGTGGTGATAGCGTAGGTGTTTGAATTTGGCTAAGGGAATGAATTGATTTGAAAAAAAGAGTCAGGTGATCAACGAAGGCAAGGAATTGATGAATTAGATCTTCGAATATTAGATTAGAGGCTGGTTGCTTGCTTTGTTGTTCAGCTGTATGACACTTCATTTTCAGCTTCAACGAAACTATTGGATGATGAGTAAGATCGTTAATTCCCTTCTTTCGTCTCTGTTGGGATCGTACAGTATACCTTTTAAACCATGGGCAATTTTAACTTATACTGCTGCTTGAACTTGACCGAGTCCGTTAGCCGTGCGATTCTTTGTTTGATGAGACAGGTGGTGATAGCGTAGGTGTTTGAATTTGGCTAAGGGAATGAATTGATTTGAAAAAAAGAGTCAGGTGATCAACGAAGGCAAGGAATTGATGAATTAGATCTTCGAATATTAGATCAGAAGCTTCTTGCTTGCTTTGTTGTCCAACTGAATGACACTTCATTTTCAGCTTCAACGAAACTATTGGATGATCAGTAAGATCGTTAATTCCCTTCTTTCTCTTTGACTTTCTTTCTCTCTTTTGGGATCGTACAGTATACCTGTTAAACCATGGACAATTTTAACTTTCCGCTGCTTGAACTTGACCGAGCCCTTTAGCCGTGCTATTCTTTATTTGATGAGGTAGATGGTAATAGTGTGGATTTGGGCTTGACAAGAGAATTATAAATTTATGAAAATATGCCAGGAGATTAACAAATAAAATTTCAGATTAGAAGCAAAAAAGGGATCATGGTAATCGTCGGACTAGCCTGGGTCTGACAGCATTTTCCTTCTTGGCTTGGTTTACAGTAGCCTATATTTGATACTACCAGGAATTGATAGTCCTGTTTGCAATGGTATGCATCTGTATTCCATTTTTAATTTGGTTTATGATGTTATTAAGTAGCCCAGAATTTTCATCTACTCACTGTTTTGTAAGGTTAATGTGATTGTTCATCCATCACAGGATGTAGTAGAAAGATTGAAACTGTAGGTATTATTTTATTATTGTCATTGGTCAATACCAATACTATAGGAACTCAATACCAATACTATTCATTGAGTTCCATCAGCTGATTATCACCGTTATTAAAACATATTCAATTTGAGCATTTAGTATGTCATTGTGAAGTAGAACATTTAAATTATCAAGTATAGTTAAAAGATTGCTCTCTCTTGATGTTAAGTAACTTTCAGGAATTTAAATTCGCACTTACATTTTAAAAATTTTACATTAACCGAACAATATTGCAACTTGAGTCAAATCGATCCAATCGAAATTTCTTCAAAGTTTCTGTTTGAAAATGATTTTACAGCAACTGGGATGCCGAAGTAATCGCCTGTCATAAGCGATATTTCAAGTTTGTAACAGACCATTACTTTGCAATTTCCTTCCTAATCGACGGTATGCTTCACCAGTCATTAATAACTTGACACCCATATTTTCTCGATTATCGTAGGTGCTTTCTGTGCCGATGAAGAAGCTGACCCGACAGTCCAATTACTTGTACTCGCAGAATTGCTAGAGGTGTTATACTATACGATGATAATCTTTAGTTCTTTTTATCATTTTTCCCTTTCCTTTCGGATAACGTATTTAAATAAATTATACGCGCCTGAAAATCTCCCTGCATCTCTATCAGAATAATTTTTACATCTGAAAGATTAAACCACGTTTAAATCAACAAAATTAAATTAAAAAGAAAGAAAAATCACTTATTGGAAAGCTAACGCGTTTGTACAGATGCTAGCCGAAGAAATTTCTAATCTCAAGCGCAGAGGTGATTTGCTAAAGGCACACACGCGTGAGGAGAGATCGGAATTTTCGATGCACGATCGAGGAGGACATCCTTGGGAATCGCCGAGTGTATTATACCTACGCAGAAGTGCACGTCGCCTGCTCTCCACCGACTTTCCATAGTGATTATATGCGGGGAAGGGAAAAGGGGAGGAGTGGCTATCAAGCCAGCCGGAGGCCAAATCGCCGGTACACTTTTCGCGCGAGCGCCGCACCGAAGGCACCGGCGGCGACGCGCAGATTGCCTCCTCTGGACGTCGCATTACGCGCGAGTTTAATTTCGCCCAGTAGGCCAGAGTTGGGAATCGATTTGCCCGGCGCTATACCAGCGGCTCTTATACTTTTCGCCGCAGATTGGGTGAGCGCGCATGTGTTATTGGCTATTAACGATTTTGAGAGAATTCTGCGTGAAATGACTTTAGAAGCTTGAGTTAAGAGTCAATTATTAAAATGAACGGCGGGCAAGTGAATAGTAAACTGACGATTTTGTAGATTAGGCATTTTCACTGACAAGGAGAGTGTTAGACCTGCGGGTTTATGAATTTGTATGGATCGACGGTAGTTGTTTTGCAGCACCTGATAATTGAACAAGTAATTCTTATTTCCATCCCATTGTGCTTTTTGTTTAGCAGGTGTGTCTCAAAAACCTTATTGACTAAAAACCCTGGTATATTGATTATATACCCTGGTACAAACCTTGTCGGGTTTCCCAGCAGAATTCACCTGGAATTTGCAAATATATCAGCAGATTCCAGCAAGCGGATCTGCAGGGAAACCCTATGTTTGGTCACGTGCATTTTGTATCTCGTTTTGCGTAGAAATTGCTGTTATGTTTCATAAAACAGTATATGTTATGCATTCTCAAAAAGAAAAACTATTATTTTTTTCCTCAAGCACCAGAGTCGTCCAAAAATTTAATCCTTCTACTTTATATCCATTACATACCAGAGCTTTTAATTTTATTAAAATCTGTTTGTTATTTCTATTATTATCAATAGAATTTAAATACCTTAAATTTTCAATTAAAAAGTCTTTCACGTCACCCTTCACGCGAATTCAAAATGACTGGTGACTTTTCGCTATTGATATATTAGAATCTAAGCGTACTCCCAGTGGACAGCTACTTTTAATTAACTGAATTTTAACCCGTAAATAAAAGAATCGAGTGTAAGTAAAAAAAATAAAAATTACATTAATTTACGTTAATTTTTACATTAATTTATACTAAATTTAATGTAAATTAATTAAATTTCATGTAAACTAATGTGATTTACATTAAGTTTAATGTAAATTAAATAAATTTCATGTAGGCGCACTTGAACTTCACTGAACCAACATGAAATTTACTTAATTTACATTAAACTTAATGTAAATCACATTAATTTACATTAATTTACATGAAATTTAATGTAAATTACATTAAATTTAATATAAATTACATTAAATTTAACATAAATTAATGTAAAAATTAATGTAAATTAAGGTCATTTACATTAAGATTAATGAATTTAATTAAATTTAATGTACGTATATGAACTAAATTTTAAGTATACATGCATTAATTTACATTAAATTTAACTATTTTTAACAGGCAGTCGTTGTGGTCGTTAAGTGAATAAAACTTTGAATTACAATCTACAATTAATCTCTTCTCAACAATTCATACAACTCATTAAAGTCTAACATCCCAACAATACAAAAATGTCATTAAAAGCCATCCGAAAAAAGAATCATCCAAGCGCGTAAGAACAAAAAAAAAGTTATACATCAAGGCACAATCGGGGAGCCATTCTCATCCATCCGCATTGTAAATGAAAGTCAAAGGCCGAGTCGAGCCGGGGCCATAAATATAAGCCGCGGCAGGACTTGAACGTAGCGCGGGCGCGCTAAAAATCGCTGACGTCGTGTCCCCTCCGCGATGGAAATCTCCGCCACGAGCGGCAAGGAAAGCGTGGCTAATGGCCCCGCGACACCGGCTGGGCGTGCATCTACACTGCGCCGGTCGGCGCGCGCACTTTCATCCGCGTGCACATGCCGCGGACGTGCGTGAGACCGCCTAATGAGAGATCGACGGGAGGGCAGAACGTGAAATCCTGAGGCGGCAGCGACTTCGACTTTTTTCCCGGTGAATGAGCGACGGCCGAGGCGGTATATGTATATACCTGCTATTGGGACTTTTTGTCGGCTGGATTTTTCATCGATACCTCGTTGCGCGTGCGGAATTTTTAGTTACAGTTCTTTAGGCGCACTCGACTGGCTGCTAAATTCTTTTTGCACGGAGAGAAGTTTTTGGTTTAAGACTAATGTATTCTTCATTAGTCAAGGGATACCACTTGGCGTTCGAGGAAAATTTAATATGTTGATAAGAATGTTTAATAATAGTACATTTCGACACTCCGTGCATAAAGTACGATTTTACGCTCACTCGCTCGTTAATCAGATTCGTAAAATCATGATTTGTCGCCAATGCGTTTCGAAAAGTAAAGATTACTCATAAAATTGTTATAGTATATTGAAGCCATGGTAATGGATTAATGTTCATGTGATTTATTACTTAATCTTATATTTAAAGATATTTTTAAAATACTGAAAATTTGAAAATAATTTTTTAGTAGTCAATAAACTTTATTTTTTTTTATATTACAATACTATATTTTATGTAATAAAAGAGAAGTTTTATTATTATTTTTATGAGCAATGTTTGATGAAATGATTCTTGTACAGGTGAAGTGGTAATTTCACATTTTTTATGTGTGAATAAAATTGATAAAAATGCTATTTATTAATATTAGTTTATTAATAAATATACTAGTGAAAATTGACTATTGTTTATTATGAAATATAATTTAACTAGGAGTAAGTATTTTTTAACAAGAGATTTTAGACAAGCGATCGAAATCTCGATCGCTCAATTTATATAAAGGATATAAAGGATAAATTGTAGTTATTTAATCCTTTTATAATATTAAATTAACGTAGTTTTAAAATAGATTACCTAAATTCAATTATTTTTATGTAGTGTGGATACCTAGTTGGAGTGCGCGTGTACATTTTTTCAGTGCAAAATTTTATTAATAAAAATAATAATAATCATTTTAATCCATATTTTGGTAAAAAAGAAATCGATCAAACCATGGGTTGCGGGAGGTATTTAGTGAATTTTTTTTCAAAAGTTATTTAAGGGGGGTTTATACCTAAACATTTTTTTTTTTTGAAAAAAAATTTGAAAATTAAAAATTATAATAAAATTTATATTTTCTATTCAATATTCTAGAAATATGTTATATTCCTGACAAAATGAGCCCAGATAGAAATTTTTAGACTCATCGTAGCCTAAATTA
>JAWWEN010018613.1:0-20003 GCA_035582955.1 Sycophila texana | reverse complement strand
AATATTTTCAAATATTTAAATTTATAATATAAAAATAAATATTTTAATAATAATATTAAATATTTATAATAATTATAATATAAATATAATATTAATTATAATATTAATTATAATATTTTATAATTATTTTAATATTTATATTCTCAAATATTTTCCAACTTTCTCGCGGCTTCACGGAAGTTTCCCTTTTGAGAAAAAAATTCTGTAGCAATAAAAAGTTATAAAATCTTTTTAAAAAGTACTGCGAAAATAGCGTTTTATTACAAAATATAACAAAACAAAAATTTCTTTTACGCTTATTAAAATTTTGATAATTCTTAAGTATAAAAAAAAAAATTTAAAAATCTCCATAAAAAAACTTTTGATCGTAAAATAAATTTCTAACTAATTGTATTTCTTCAGTGAGCAGCTCTCTCGAAGTTTCTCAGAAATCGAGGCTTTATTCTTCATTGAAACTAGTGATTTCATGAATGAACGGAAGAACTCACTCTTTTAAAACAGCGGCCAAAGGCTCCCCGCATTGTTTATTATACAAAGCCCGGCAGCAGCCGGTCGCTGGAGCGAGCAATCGCAACGGGGGTATTTATACCCGCCGGTAACTCAGTTGGCGTTGAAAGCCTCGCGAGCGTGAAATACTGGCGTGGCTTGATCCCGCGGCCATTACTCTGACGCAACGACGATAAAGAATCTAAGGCGGCGCCGCGCGGCCAAGTGAACGGGGCCGCGTTAAAGCGCCGATAAAAATGCAAGTTACCGCGAGTGACGTCAGCTGATCCGAGACCCTCCTGTCTCCAGGATAATCGATAGTTAAATTGGACGGGATCGACGGAACGTCGCCGAGGGGAGGGAGTGATAGCAACATTTTTTGGACGAGGATGAAGTCGTTGAGCTGGAGGTGATATTTTTTTAAGGAGGAAATGTCTGCAAAATAGGGGGAGGAAGAATATTGGTTTTTCCGGAGGGAAAGATTGATAAAGAAGTACAAAGATGAATTTTCCTTTTTAGCTATCTTTGAATTACAGCGGAATTATCGGGGCCTTTGTTTAATGTGAAATTTCAGAGATATACCCTTGGCAGGAACGGAGAAAAGAAATTCGGTCTATAGTTTTGCAGCAAGTCACTTATCTTTATGAAAGAAAAACACACGAAGTTCAGCAGACTTCAGAAAGAAACTCGGTATCTCACTTTGGAATATTAGAAGTAAAAAGCTTTTATATTCAGAGGGTGAAATGCATAGAGAACCTGAGGACTCTCCTATTTAATCCTCCAAAATGTCTCTCGGTAAATTAGAAAGCATATTTTTCTATCTGACCGTAAATAAATATTCTTTTACTATTATCCAAGTAGCAGCGCAGCAGATGTGATCAGACTTTATGCTTTAAAACACTATTGTAATAATTCAAATCATAAAAAATGCAGTATCATATATTAAGTCTCAACTACGTAAAAAGACAATACCTAAAATAACTTTATACCTAAGATCGATACACATACTTGGAAGAATAAAAATTGATTGTCGATGATGAATGAGTGAAATCGAATAATTTAAAAATTGCATTGTAAGTCGAAGATGTTTTTTTGCAACGATTATTATGCATTACACATAAATACAAAAAAATTTAATGGAAATTTTATAAATAAAACAGCATTAAGAAAACATAAAATAAATTAGGCTGCAGAGTAAATGAGAAAGAAGCCCAACGAAGAATATATAAACACAGGGTGCTAAAAATGGATTCTTCCATTCGAATGAAACCAACCGGACTGTTACCATTCGCTGCACGTCCGAGTCCTTCGATACTTGATAATTAAAAATTATGCAGAAACAACCGAAGTAAGCTGCTTAAAAAAAAGATCCCCTGCTAAACCAACAAGATAACCCCGAAGTCCATGAAACGCGCACCGCATAAAACGGATCCTCTTCGCCATAAGTCTTTTGATTTATCAGGCGGCGTCGAGTGTACACCAGCTGTGCAGCAGCCAACCGAGGGACAAAAACTGTAACCTCGTAATTTCGCAGTCGCACATAAATCTCACTTATCGCACTGCTCTCAAAAACTAAGGAACGAAATAAAAGCTCGCACGAAGATGCTAACATTAGCCTGGATCCCCCACTGTCTGTACGCGTTTTTCACGACCCTAATTACAGGATTAATTCACGGAAAGCGCAAAAATATCACCGACGCCCGTCCAATCGCAGTTGTATACATTTGGGGCGGTGGTCACCGTGGCAAGAAATATATAGCGCTAGTTCCGACTTTTCGTCGAAGTCGTGGAAATGAGCTGTTACCCGGGGGCAATTAAATCACAAGCCCCGCGGGGTAAAGTTTCCCTTTTTGCGCCAGGCTCGATGACGTACGCCCGGTGTTGACCAATCGACCTCTCCTCGGGTTTCTGGCTGGTTCATAATTAATTACCCTCGTGAAATATCAGCTCGATTTATTACACCGTCGCAGTGTTTTAAAAAAATATCATTCTCTTTTGATCGAGAAGGATTTTTCTCTTTTTTTTCTTTTTTAAGAAAGCCGAAGCTTTTAGCTTAAAAAAAAAAACAATTAACCTTCTTTTTTTTTATAATGCACTCGATACGCATTTCAATACGCGAATAAATCATTTTCCAATAAATCGTAAAACTCGCTTTATCGCCGTTATGTAAAAAAAAAAAAAAAAAAAACAGTATTATTTCATTTTACAGTCTCAGTATCTTTATAACTCCGACACGCGTTTGGTAGACGAGGGGATAGTCTATATAACGCGAGGAATGGAAACGATGTACGTTATAGGAGCCATTGTCTCACCCACGGGTTGTCACGGTAATTTGGCACTTTTGCCGACGTGCGAAATTCGAGCATCACGTAATCGCGCCCAATTTGTCCTCGCACTTCGTCTGCTGGTGACGAGGACTTGATCACCCCCTCCCCGAGCGAAAGGTAATCTCAGTCTTGATAAAGGAAAGGGACTTTGAAATACTTATTCACGTTGACGGCAAATGTATCGCGAGTAAGAAAATATTTGTTTACCAAGAGGCGAGTTTCGTTACTAGTTTACGCGAGCTTTTTAAAGAATGTCAGAGTAGGCGGAAAAGTTTGGAGTAACGGCTTGTCTGCTGAAACTCATTAAGCAGCACCGCCGAGGTTCCTTACGTACTTACTTCTTTATCTTTTCGGCGTGGCGTCATAATTATGTACAAGACTTTTTTATCATTAATTTTCCGCCTCATAATAGCCGAAGTTTTCAACTTTGGAGAATTGCAAAGTCCTCGGATTGCCTCGGGCAATAAAATTAAAAAACAAAAATATGAGTGCACAAAGAATGTACTAATCGAAATTATTATCTAAAATTTCATTTTCTTTGTGAAAACTTTATGTGCAATACGGCTCACGATAAAGAGCTCGCTTATTATGTGCTACATGATCGAGAATTGTGAAACTGATCCAAAGCAACGCCCTTATTATCTCCGTACAAAGTACCTTTGGATGTCAGCCAATTTTCTCTATTTTTGCAAGAGCATATACGGATATGTCTAGATTACGTCGTAAACTCGCTTTTTTTATTCAGTCGGCTAGAAATTCTTTCGAAGATGTTGTATCATTTAATATTTTTTAGAAATTCGAAGAATTCGAAAAGCGTAATCATTTAAATAATGTTCTCATAGTAGACAAATCCGAAGTCACTAAAAAGTACGAGAAAAGGAAATTGAAAGCCCTACAGGAGGGTAAAGCTGGCAAATAAATTTTGACTATCGGCGAGCGCGAAAATTCATATAATAAAAGTTAGCATCGAGTCAACTTTGCGGACTGTGCACTTCCTTAATTCATGAGCGACTTTGCGGGAAAGGAAACGGTTGGACGTGGCCTTTCGGTAGAACGATCGCTATATCTTCCTTATTACAAATTGGCCGGAAACTTGGACACCCGTTAAAATGCATGAGAATTGAGCTGGGCTCTGTATAATGTATCGTTCCGACAAATCCTTTAACATAGACTGGCAATGTATCTTGTCAATAATGTGGAGTCGTATAGTCGAACATCGCTAAATCCGAAGGTAAATGGCTTGGAACGGGATTTACACCAAGCCGCTGGTAAATTTATGCTATGCTTCTCTTTGTTCTTATTTTGCTTGGTAAATAAGGTGACAAAAGATTACAGAAATATTCGAACAATTACATTTCTTTTTTTCTTTTTTTTTTGTAGACGATAAAATGAATCAACCTTTTCCAAAAAGAAAGATAAATTTCTAATTTACCAATCGGTACCGTATTGTCCTTCTACGTAATAACAAAGTAAATGGAATAATATTAAATTTAATTTATCAATAAATATCAACTGCTGTTTTTTATATCCTCAAGCTTTTTATCGACTAACTCATAAAAGTTGGACAGGCAAAGGAAAATAAATTTACCTTTGACTCAATGAGAGTAATTGATCGACGCATCAATTTACCTTTTATTCTGTCTCGCTACATTTTCCTTAACTGAGAGTCCTGTAAATAAAGTCTGTGCCCCTTTTTTTTACAGCAACCAGTTTCCGTTGTTTAATGAAATGAAAGTTCAATAGGGGAGAGTAGAACAAAGTGGAACATATGGTACGATAAATTGGTGGAGCTAAATGAGCCACTTTGTGATATAAACTTCATCTCCAACTCCTCAAACACGAAGTAACGAAGAGGTACGGACACATACAATTTTTTACCAAAGCATTTTTAAATTTGTCACAGAAAAAAAAACATGCAAAACGCGAGCCCATAAAAGTTGCACTGTGTACGGCATAGTCGGATTATAAAATGCATAAGAAAAAACATGAGTTCCGAGTCTTCTCGACTTGATTATGTAACCCCGAGAGGGACCAAGACCCATAAAAATTCATAGATAAGCGGTAAAAAAGCGATACGCTCGCCAGGATCCCTCGGAGTCTTTAATTACGAAAGCGGGACACTTAAATTTTTCACGGAGCTCGTCGAGCGAAATGGGAGACTGGCGCACGTGGCGACACCCAATTAGCGAGGTAAGAGCCGGGACCGCTTTAGCCTGTCTCGCGGCTCCGGTCCTCGAAAAATTCGCACGACCCCGCGAACGGGGAGTTAATTAGTCAGACTTATCCCACGGCTCGCCTGGAGCATTAATCTCCGTCGAGGAGGCGAGGAACCAATTGCGCGCTCTCGAAAGACAGCCAAGAAGATGCCCGGCCGGGCCAGTACACGTTGGCGCGCGCGCGACGTAATTTGATGTCGTGACGCACTCGAGCGCCAGCCCGGGGAAACAATTAGCCGGGGCGTCGAGGGCAAGGCGTGAAACGATTGTTTTACTCGTCGGACGTGCTTTCGTTTTTAAAATTTTTTGGGTTATGAAGATATCTCCACGGAGAAGTAGTAAAAACGAGACTATTACACGCGGAAGAAGGGATGCTGTTCCCTGCCACTAATTTAAAAAGAAATAGATTAATTAAAAAAAATTTGGTTAATTAGTTTGATAAGCGAATAAAACCGGAAGGCGGAGTTATTTAATCAAATACCGTAATTATTACACCTGCAGCGGATGATGGGATCGATCAAATGAGTTTCAGTAGAGCCAATCAGGATATGATCAGACATAAAGAAATTTTTAATTTTTTTAAATCTCCTTATTGTTTTTTCATTAAAATACTATACTTCATTTTTACTACTGAAATACACAATGATCGTTAATAAATTTTTAACAAACAACGTAAATAAAAAAATAGCAGCATCCGTGTCATAATAACGCCACGTGTAAAGAAGGCGGATAATCCGAAATTCAAGAAGACGCCGGGGCTTCTCGTCTACCGCAAGCCTACCTTCACACATTTCCGTCTGCAAATATCTCAACTATGCCTCGGGGAATTCCGTTCAAAATCTGTTGTTAAATCGGCGGCGGTGGCGCATAGTTTCCGTAGCCCCGGCGCTCGCTCGCTTACCCCCGGATGGAATAAAAAAAAATGAAAGTAACGAAGCGCAAGGAGAAAAAAAACCTCATTTAACAAATGGTCATTGTTTGCTTGGAGGAGGGAAATTCCCGGCGGTACATTTTCACCAGACGCACGGGCTTCGATTAATGCACGCTTCTAGCCTCGGTGTGCACGACGCCGGGCGAATCTTTCCTCCTCGCGAAATCGCTTCCATCTCGCGAGATTGTCGCAATCCCAAGTGTATCATACGCCTCGCTCTCTTTTCTTTTCTCCCTCGACCAGTCCTCTTTTGTCCAATCCCTATACCCCCAAGCCACGGGAATGGATATTCTACTCTCCCACAGCCCGCTTTAGTTGTGTCGCGGGCATTTACTAAATTGTGCTACTGTAGGCCTGAGAGTTCTCGCGGTAAATAATAATGAGAAATGGTCCTTACTTAACTTTTTTTAGTTTTTTATTACCTTGTGAATACTTATATATGGATTAATTTATTACGAATATTCTGAGAATTATCAAAATTAAGAAACTTTCTTTTATAGAAATCAGAAATCATCTATACTGAACAATTAAATTTACTGCAATTTTTAATTAAACATTATCATTAAAAATTTTACAATTTTTTTAAGTACCTAAAAAAGATTGAAGCACTAGAATTTGCAAGTTTTATATTCCAGAAAATAAAAGGAAATTAATTGCGTTAATCTATTTCGCGAGAGTCTAAAAAAATCTGCAGCGAAAAAACAAACACGGATGAACTTCTGAATATGAATAACCCCGTATAATTTTCACTCGCGCGGTGCTTTCCGACGTTAAAAAAAACAAGGCGAACAAATCAAGACCGTGAAAAAAAGCCGCTGGCTGTAACTCCGAGTTTCGTGTGTTGATTCTTCCAACGTTGCTGTGTTTTAAAAAATTAGTCTAAAGGAGGCCAAAAATAGAAAGCAAAAGACAAGGCGCGCAACGCTCAGCGCGAAGTGAAATATTTACCCGGTGTACGTCTGCCGGTGTACGTATGAGCGCGGGGGTGGCTCGGCTGAATTTCACCCGTGCGTACGCGCCCAGACGAGATGCGCATAAAATTAAAGTGCATTAGAATATGGGCGGTGGATCCGACGCGAGCACGCCCGGTTCTATTGTTCGGCGCGAGCGCCACCGGCAAACGCGAAATCTGCATGCCCGAGGTGCGCACCCACGAGCCACTTGCCATTGTGCCGCCCGCGCGAGGTAACACTACCGCGGCAATTCGCGTGGGGGTATCGGATGTCGCTCGGTGAATTTTCGCGGGCCCTCGGTGAGGTTTTCGATGTCTCGCGCGGCGCGTAATTACCCCCGCGAAATGCGCGCTCGTGAAATTTCGTCGGAGCCGCGGGCGACGAAGACACGCTAGGTACCCTGCCGTTGTTTAATTAATTTAGCGGCGAGGTTGCCATGAGGAAAAATCCGAAATTCGCTCGAAATTCTCCTCGCGGCGGGGCGGCATGAGCGGAATCAGCTCAGTCGTAAACATCACACTTATAATATGCAGATGTCGTGGTATAAATTTCCACCTTAATTCCCGACATCCCGCGAGTGTATTGAACATTATCATACGTTGTTTGCGTTTAAAATTGGACCGCGTATTTCTCGACAATGTTTACATTTCTAATTATTTCAGCGACAGTAAACGTCACATTTCAAGCAATTACCTCGTTAAAAGAAATTATGATATTGGATTAACGTATAATTATCTTTTGTGTGTAAGTTTTCTGTAAAAAAAATATCCGTACTAATAAATTGGGAAAATCACTTTCATCTGTACTAAAGGGTAATGGCGAAAGAGACACAAGACTCCTCTCGACGCTTATCTTCCGTTCATTGACACAGTGGCTTAAAGAGGTATATAAGTCGGAATCTCCACGTGGAGAAAACAGCCGAGCGATCGGCAAAACTTGCGCCTCACGTGCGGCTCGAGAAACTTGGGCGAATTATACGTGCCCCGGCACAAAAGTGGATTTCACGGGATGCCTTCGATTCGATCAAATAACCCGATCATACCGCATGGCGAAACTTCGGATCCCAACTTTCGGACTCGACAGTTCCGTGACCTCATGTCGGACGACCAGCTTTCGCTCTCTGTCTCTCTCTCCTCCCTTATTATGCTCGGGTTGACACGTGGTCGCGTATCGGGAAGTGGCATCTAATGCCGTGGGTGAAATTTATGCGGCTTGCTAATTTACGCTGTTTACGCGATTTGCGCGCAAATTGTTCCCTGACGTTGCATAAGTTACGAGCTCGCGATCGCGCATTTTAAGATATTTTAAGAAGCAAAACTGCTGTGGAGCGCTGCATGTCGTCGGCTTATCGTGGAAACACGAATTTTTTTTCTTTTTTTAATAAGCATCGGCGATGTTTACAGGTGGTAATTTTGTGTACCGACCTTTCGGTATTTTCAAAAAATAACTACTTTTATACATGCTTGTTTGTACACTTTTTTTAATCAAATGAAAAAGTAACAAAAAAATCACTTATATAAAGAATTCAGTAAATAACAAAAGTATCAGAATCAGAGAGGCTAATTTGGTTTTTAAATTAGACCAGCTCTATGGATTCCACTGTACCCTCAAAGAATTAAATAACGCGTGATCCATAGAATCTCGGCGCGTTGCAGCAAAATACATAAACCATATATTTATATCGCTTACCCTTCGGATTTTGGCTGGGCTAACCGAATTCAATTATTCGCGCGAGCGATATTTTATTCAGCGTCCAATTACGGCTTCAGTTCGCGTCGAAGTATTCCCAAAACGATTGCTCAATAATGCAGGCTCCGCACATATTCGTGAAATCGGTGCCGGCCCATTTGCCCCGGGCCTGATTAGTGCGTAAATCACGACCGACTCAAATAATTCAGGCTTCCAGTCGACCTTTTTCAGTCTCTCAAGGAGTCCGTCAGGCCGGGCTCACACCTCCGCAAACCACGCATGAATAATTAACAAGGGGTTGCCGATGAGATCGGTGGGGAGAAATATCGTCGCGTTCCTTAGATCTCCATAAACCGGGCTTGAATTCTTCATGGCGTGAAACTGCGCATTGAATGAAAGTGAGGGCGGTCGGATAAGATGCCGGGAGAATATTTTTACCCGAAGAAAAAATTGCCTTATGTAAATTTCAAATTGATAATAAACAGGTAATTCGTAGGTGATTTGAGGAATAAATGTTTAATGAAAATGTCATTTTTCAACACAATTTTTCCTTTCATTTTTTATAAATATACTTCAATGATTGATTTACGATAACTAACCTCTAAAGATGAATTAGCGAAAAACTACTAAAATCTATAATTAGTGAAATTTCACTAATTATAGTAGTTTTTCACTAATTAAAAATAAAATAGTAACGACGTCTTAACGCTGCTACTTAATACCCAGATTTCTTAGATTGTATACATAACTAAATAAAAATATTTAAAGAAAAATCAGTTACAATTTCTATAAAAATTCAAAAGAACGTAGCACTTGTTGAAATAAGGAATACGTAATCTTCCTTTCAAGAATAAAATTAAAAAAAAAAACTAAACCATAATCGTATATCATGATCCCGCCGCGAACCAACATAAGAGCTCGTAAACAAAACCCGGTGCAGCAGTAACTTCTCCGCGCGCCTCGCGGTCGGAATCTAAAGTGCGGCCTAGCCTCGGGGGTTATAACTCAAGAAACGCATGCGAGGCCCTTAAAGAGCACATTATCGAAAAATAACAGCGCCAGCCGCGGGGATCGGCTCGGGGCGCGGAGCCGACCGGGTGATAAGGGCCGGCCTGGCGTGTCGGAGGTGCGAATCGTCCGATTGACTTTACGAGGCCAATTACCCGGCCACCGATCGCGATCCTCGGCGCATTATACCCTGTGTCGTCGCAATAAAAGCTCGCCGAGCACCGGGACGATAATCCGCTCCTCGGCGTTTAAGTGGGCGTAGCTGCTGGCGTCACGCGAGCAGCCCACCCTCGCGGCCCCCGGTATGGACACCGGCCGGGAAAAAGGAGCGGGGAAGGCAGGCGAAAAAAGAGAAATCGAGATGCGGACGCGGATAACGAGGTCGGACCCCGCGAAATTACTCCGACGCCGAGATAAGACCAGCGCGGCGCAGAGCTTCGTGCTTTTTAGCGGCCGGAGGAAATTTCGGTTAATCGGTTGGCGGCTTCAACAGGCTCGCTTCGTTTTGATCGATTGCTGCGGGGAAATTCGGAATTGATGGAAATCCATGAGCTTTTGATATGAATACAAGATTCGGAATAATTAAGCTTATTTGATGCGTATCACGTTGGAGTTTGATACATTAATTTTCGAGTACATGCGCAATCATTAAAATAGTGGATTGAAAAGTTTTTGATTGAGACAAGTGTGTTCTAAAATATGCATTTGCGAGATGAAATTATCACGAAAAACTTTGAGCTCCTAAGTGTAATTTCGAGCTAGCGAACCTCATCAAAATGTTTTAATGCGGATCTCATCTAATCTCTTTAGCGTCAAAAAACTAATTATTCTACTACTTAAATCATCATAAAAGACTATCTACTCGATATTACAATAAAAGCTTAAATAGAAATGAAACGATAAGATCTTCGGTGCAAATTAAAAAATTTTCATTAAAACGGGAAGTAATTAATAAGTAACACCTATTTCATAGAAAGCCTCTTAAAATTCTCATTTTCCTCCGACACTCCAATCCTTTTAGAATAATACGACCCTCCCCGTTAATTGTTTCGATTTCCCTGCCTATTAAAGCGATGCTCGCAACGATCTCGTTATAACAAATGAACGATTCGATAAATTGAAAAGCTCAACGCCAGTCTCCTTACACAAAATTTCTGTCTGATTATTTTTAAAGTTACATTTTCTACTCCATTAATTTACCCCAACACCTTTAAATGTGACTCCACATATAATTTCCTAAAAATTAATGAAAATTAATTATTAAAAATGTTTTAAAATTATAAAAAATTTACAAACCCATCGTATCCATAGATATGATCATTTCTCAATTTAGTTGGTGCAAACTGCAGATCCAACAGCTTGATGGATTTCGATGGATACTGGCTTAAAATGTAGGTATTTTGAGTCATTTGTGACTGAAGAGTGTTGTATGTTCCAATATATTTAAGAGAATATTTTCTGAAGGCCAAAAATTACTGATAAATAAAAAAATTTTTGTGTTTCATGTAGTTTTCGGCCTTCAGAAAATATTCTCATAAATATATTGGAACATACAACTCTTTAGCCACAAATGACATAAAATACCTAAATTTTAAGCCCGGACCTATCAAGTTGATGGATCTGCAGCTTAATTAAATTACGATACGATAATGGGTTTGTAAATTTTTTTTTCAATAATTTTATTGGTAATTTAACCCTTGTTTGACACTTTTGCGGTGTAATGTTAATAACAAATGGGCTTGTACCCCAGTGTGTCAAACAAGGATTAATGTACTTTAACTATATAATTTTAAAACATTTTTAATAATTCATTTTCATTCATGTTTAGGTAATTATGTGGAGTCACATTTAAAGGTGTTGGATCCCCTTTATTTAAAAGAAAAATTTTCTAAAAAGTGACAAACTAAAGAGTAAAGTAAATCTCAAAGAAAGACGTTACGATACTCAATCGAGTATCACACATCATCTCGATTGTCCCTTGCGGTAGTTGCGGTGCAAGTTCGGCAGTGACGAAGTCGCATCCCGGTACTCTGTTGTAACTGGGTCAGCGCTTAATTAACGCCGGGATTCGCGAATAATGCTCGACCACCCACCTCCTTTGTCGTCGACGCTAATAAAGATCTGAGTGTAACATATTAATTACTTTTTGGCGGTTGCGGAACTTCCCTCGTTACGCCGCTGTAGGGTGGCCCGGGGGTCCCCCGGGAAAGTGCGTACGTGCTAAGCGCGAGGAACGTTTCCCTAACCCTTGTACCAGCGGATTTTGAATATCGTCGCCAGGCTCTCGGGCGATTCCCGCGTAAATTAGAGGATGTTCCCCAGGGCTGAATCGAAAAGGCAATTTTAAGTGATGTTTGATCAAGGCTACTTTAACGCTGTCGGCAAAAATTTTTTTAAAAGAAGTTCCAAGAACAAAGATTTTTGCTTGTAATAATTCACGCGCAACATGTAAATGAGAGATTAAAAAGAATCTTTTTAATTATTATCCGTTGAGTTCAAGTAGAATAAGTTTATAAATGTATTACTTTGACAAAATAAAAGAAAAAGTTTTATTACGCGCGCACACCGCGAACTATTTTTATCAATTATTTCGCGTACGAAAAAAAGTCGCAAAGTGAAGGACACATAATTCTTCCGGATAAATGACCGAGCACGAAACTGAGCGACAAGGAGGCGCTTGCGTAATGACCCAGCAAAATTCCGGCGTATCTGCGTGTGCGACCGCGTCAGCCCGACTTTCGAGGGTTCCAATTATTGCGCTTCTTGCACGTGAGCCATAGCCGGGGAAAAACAGCCCCGACATTTGTTGCCAGACCGCCCTAGGTAAATTAATAACGGGCCATTGGCGACGTGGTGTGCCTTGGACTCGCTGCGAAGCGCGGCGGACTAATTTACGCGGCGGCGCGACAAGAAGCGCGGTTATCAATGAGTGCGCTTAATTAAACGAAAAAGTTAAATTACATCAAGATAAACTCTTCCAACACCCCGGAGGTCGGCCGCGCGGTCTGCGTTGCTCTTTCATTAACGCCATCCCGACAAGGACGAAAGTGTGTCGAGGTCCAGATAATAAAGCGCTTGCGGAACGAACGGAGATGGTTGTCGATTTGTTCCTTCCTTGGGCTGGCAATTAAAGCGTTGCAATTAAAATTTTCTAGTTTAAGCTTATACCCTTTAAAAAGCAAGGAGAAAACACCGCAAAGCATTGATAAGTTGATAAGTTGATTGATGCGGACGTTAAATTACTCAGATTCATAAATTTTATGTTTTAATTTCAACCACTGTGAAAAAATTTTATTAGTTTTATAAGATCAATACAATAAACGATAAATCGTAATTGTTCCAATTATTTTTATTTTGTAGTAATAATTTTGTTAAAAAGGAAACGTAATTCTTATTTATATTGTAAACAGAAAAAAAAGTTTGAATTCAATCCATGATTATAATAAAATACTTCCATTTTTCGAAAGCGAATATCATACAAATTGAAAATAAGTGCCCTTTTGAAGCCAAATCTTTTCGTTAATATCCGAGTATTATTCTGAATATTATTATAAGAAAACTGAGCCAGCGAAGCAGGATGAAATTGCCCGTTTCTTACATAAAAGAGCAGACTGTGCATTGCAGAATATGTTTTTGTATTTTAACAAAAGAGTACAATTTTTGTAAATGCCCTCCAGAAAAGGGGCATACAGTTAAGAAAAAAAGGGATTAAAAATTATATATCAATGAAATTTCTATATACGTACATTTTTGATTTCTCCTAAATAATAATAAAATAATAAAACTATACAAAAAAGCTTTCTCTCGCTTAAATATTTATTAAAAATTAACACGCGAAACTATTAAAGCGTTAGCCAGGTATTAAACAGCGCCTGTAAATTTTCCCAACTTATCTAAGAACATGTAAAATCCAAACAAGTCGCGTTCAACAAAATGAAGCAAAATAACCCTGCGAGCCCTTTATTAAAACCGTAGCTTCCGGAGTTGACGCTCCCGCAGGTGCAAGAGTGCGTGTGAGAAATTACGCGATAAGGAAATCTGGAGGGCGCGAGAGAAAGGTGCTGAGGAGTGCACAGCGCAACCATACGCCCTGCTGAACCCATTGTTCCGCACAATGTCGAGTAGCGTGTAAATCGTATCGGCATGACGCGTCGCGTCGTAATTACTCGGCTCGCCTCGCTCGTCCCCTCTCGAGACTCTATTTTTCCCCCTTTGCCGTCACCACCCTAACAACGACGCGTTACGAGAGAGACTAATTCGCTAGTTGAGCAGGACAGGATTCTTCCGTGAATTAAGGGTTTCATCTCGAAAAAATCAGATCGATTACCCTGTTCACGTCGTCGAGCGTCATTAATAAGAGTGATAGCCGATATCCGAGGGCCTATATTCTACTCGATCAGCTGGTACACTTATTTTCGCGGTTTCCAGAGATACAAAAAAAAAAAACAGTATTTCCCCTGTCTCTCCCCGCAACATCGGCAAAAGCTCATTCAGCGTGAATATCGTGCCAGCGATTTTTCGAACGCTACGTCTACCGAGGTAATAAAAAAAAGATGATTGTGGTGTAAAAATAAAAATTTCGCGCTTCGCAGATGGAATGTGATCGTTTGGGGAATTGCCGAAACACGGTGATGTGGAGGTTGAAGGGCGGACCGCGCGTTTTGGCACAGCGGTAAAAATAGCGCCGGAAGGGCCGCTGAAATTACCCGTGACCAATCTACCAACCAATTACCCTCGACGTTTTCAGAGACGCTTCCAAAACGCTTATACGTATACCCGAGCGACGTAAATTTTGACTAGTTCGTAAATATCGAATTTCATGAGTCGTTGGTCACCGGAATGAATGCCCTACTGGATATTTTCTTTTTTTTATTTGGCAGCGCGAAAAATTTATGTGCGGTACTTATAAGTGAATCGTTGACACCGTCTTTTTTATTTATTTATTTTATTTTATTTACTTAAACTTATTTTAATTTATTTAATTTATTTTTTTTTATTTACTTTAATTTATTTTTTATTTTATTTATTTATTTTATTTATTTATTTTATTTTATTAATTTTATTTTATTTTATTTAATTTTATTAATTTTATTTTTTGAGGAATGATGAATTAGTCCAGTAATAGAAATAAATGTGAACTCGATATAAAAAAAAACATTCGACTATAAATCACAATTACCCCTCGAACGATGACGAGGTACTATAGAGCGTGTATAATTAAATCGTCACCCGATGCGCTTAGTCAATACTTTTACTCTTGAATCAATCAAAGACTTGGAGGACTTTCGGAAGCGACGGTGGGCAATCCATCAAATCTGTAAGACAAGATTCGCTGCCTCGAGGAAACGCCGAACGCGAAACGGGAGTCGACGAACATGCAGATGATGGGAAATCGTACGAGGGGCGCACACGGATACACGGGCATCGGTCGCGCGCCGACCCCCGGCTCATTGACTATTCAATTCGCCGCCTAATGTCATTTGAGGGGGCGACGTAATTAGTTTCTGTATTAAATAGTCGCGCTGCATGTCGACAGCGGCGCCCGCGAAATATTCACCGGTGTGGCCGCTGTTGACACGCGCGGGACGAGATGCGAACGGCCGCTGATCATTCGGGAGACGAGACAGGGTTGCTTCGCTCGTCGTGAACTCCCGACCCGTCTCCTGCCTCTTTCTGTCCAACTCATCTCGTTCTGATTGCTAATTTCGTGCGCGCCATGAAGGCAAATGTAATTAGGTTAAAATCGTTGTAGATTCTATAAAATACTTTGAAAACTAGTTTAAATTTATTATTTAAAAATTGTATTGAATCAACGACGTAATATGATTGCTAATTAAAAATAAAATGTTTTTACAGTGGCTGCTATCATCTAGAATCATAAAAAATGGAAATATCTTTCTTGAAAGACATGCCTGACCATACCCGGGTGTTACTACTTAAACGCAGATTTCATCAGCGTAATCAAATACTTCTTTTCGTTAAATTTTTTTCACGCAAGAAAAAATCTTATACCTCGATTCGTACTGTAACTCTTTTTACTATAAAACAATATCAATTTATTCGTACGATTGTTTAAAACAATTAAAAAATATATTAACGCAATACAAATTTCCACGAAGAAAACTTAATCTCGTAACAGCTTCCACGTGTATAGAACAACGACGCCAGTTTCTGGAGTTTAATCAAACCGAATGTAGGAACTCGAGCCACCGTTTCACTCGAGAGCACAAAGTATCATCCAGCTTGTCACTGATGTCAGCTGTAATCACCGGGAGGGTTCGATTACAACAGCGGCGAAATGAGTACGCGCGTGTATAGATAAAGGATCCTCCGTGCCATCGCAATTTACGTTGCACCCGGCGATAAAATCGATCCGATGCTGTGACCGGTTAAGCGGTAACTTGTCTCATTACCCTGTGCATCGGTCCACCGCACGTATAAGAGTCACCGACGAGGGCAGACTTTGTCGGAGCCACATCCCCCGCGGGAACTTTAACCCTATGGCAAGTAAGGTCGATGCGCCGCCCGATCGGCCCTACTCTCGACGAATTCGCGCGACCTCGCCAGCTATTCAAATGGACCGGTAACAGGATTTGCCGTGGCCTAATCCCCCGTTCGACACATGGCACCGATCGGACAGCGGTAAAGGAGCGTCCGAGTAGATCCAGAATTCTGCAAGGGTATAACTTCGAGCACAAATGGATACTGCGGGAAGCGCTTAATGAAATTGAAAGTTTCAAGTTGTAGGTTAATCTGTTTAAAGTCAAAAAGTCTTTATAAACTTTTCTCAGAGTTATTGCATTGATTAAAAATTTTAATTATTTAATCATTGATTGATTTAATTAAGTTTCATCGAGTTATGTAGATACATAGATTATAATCCAATCAAAATTAAATTTATTTTTTTACACAGAGATAAATGTTGCATTAAAAATTACTATAGTGACTAGTAAAATTTAAAATATGTAAGTTAAATTTTACTACACTTATATTAAATTTTACAATATTTATCGACGCCCCGTATGAAGAGTATAGCACCACTCAGATTTTCTTATGAAGATTAGCATTGTTCAGATCTGACAGGTGCTACTTTTCTTTCGACGTACGGGGCGTCGTTATAGTATATAGCATATTTTTTAATTTCCGATTTCGTCCTTCATTCATACAATATATTAAAGACCATAATAATTTTGAATGTAACATTTTTCTGCGTTTAATTATTATTACAAGCAAAAAATCACAAACTGCTTTAAAAAAAATGTCAAGCATGAATAGTTTCTTCAAATCACTTCCTTCACTGATAAAAAAAAATCGCCTTTATCGAACGAAGATCAGCGACGAGAGGAACGTCGCGAAACAACGATAAGTGGTAAGGAAGGAAGGAGAAATTTTTTTTTTAAGGGTGATATAGCGCATCGCGCTAGATATTCAACCGGAGGAGCACCGATTTTTCAGGCCTGACTGTTTGAGGAATGAACGCGGCGAATTGTTGAAGCAACGAAAGATTTCCCGAAAGTGTTTGAGGATTCACCCTGGGCTTCCCTCAATTTATTTTCGGAGAATTCTTTTGCTTCCCCTGTTTACAATTCGGTCGCTATAATTAATGGCGTAATTTTTTGGGAAGAGAAATGAATTACATGTAGGTACACTACTGTAAAGAAGAAGCGCCTTTACAGTAGTGGTCTTTTGCATCTCGGGCTTTTGTTATAAGTAAGAATTTCAGGGTATACGTTGCATTGGGACGAAGTAAAAGGTACCTCACAGGCGGATCTTACTAAACCAAGTTTGAGTAATTTTTTTGTTACTTTCTCTGCTGGGTAATGAACATTTTAATTACGCTGATAGGCAATCGCAAGATGTATATACTCGTAATTTTAATTTACGTAACTCGTAAATCAAAGTTGAAATAAAAAAACTTCTCAGAGATTGGTGAAATCTTAGAACAATGGTTTATAGCAATAACTTTAAAAGAAATTTCATTTGATTACTATTTATCACAATTTAATTAATTTTAATTAAAGAACGCATCAGATAAAGCTCTCGACAATGTGAAAACTCGAGTGATGGACTCCCAAATCAGTAACTTTTCTAAAGACCAATAAAAATGTTTTATTTAACAAATAAACTTTCCACGTGAACTTTAATCGTAATCCATCAAATCCAGGTATTGGGCAGTTACAAACATAGACTACATTCATCAGCGCACGGCGAGACGGATATGCGTGATGATAGCTGTGGTATGGCTGGTGGCCTTCCTCGTTTGCATTGCGCCGCTTCTCGGCTGGAAAGACCCCCTGTGGGAGAAACGAGTCGTCGTCGACCGGAACTGCATCGTCAGTCAGGACATCTACTATCAGGTACGCACCTCGCCGACAGTCAAACTAGCACTTGAGCTTCGGACATAGTTATAACGCCTGCGATGCTGCGTGATTGCACGAATCGTTCCCTAAAATGGAGGGGTTTAAATTTCGATATATAATCTTTCATAAAATTATGCTGACTGAGGGTATAAAGCGGCAATGCGATCATTTTACGAAATCAATTTGAGTTCTCCGTTGAGATAGTTTCGTACTATCACACATAAAATAAAATACATGTACGCGCGTATCAAAATTTTGCAACTGTAATTATAAATGACAGCACACTCAGCCATTTCGAAAAATTATAGTAAAATGTATAATGCACCCCTTGAACCGCTATAACTTTGTGCAAGCTTTTACGCGGACACTAATTCACGTTCAGTTTATGCGCTCGTGATGAGAACACGCGTAGAAAGATTTAACAACTTCCATGAATCACTTTAAAATTATCCATGCTATACTTTCTGGACCGAAAAGCTAAAAATACAAGTAAAGCCCGAAAAAGACAATGAACCAACTAAAGCCAATATAGGCGAATACAAACCGAGTGCAAATATTCCTCGTAAATCTCGTCCCAATAGACTCGCGATAAACCGGCAACGTATCTTCGCGGCTTTTTGTAATGATCTCTCGAGCACCGGCACTTTCCATCATCGCGAAATTTACGCGCCCGCCCGGCGCAAATAGCCTCGGCTTACTCATCGCGACGCGGGCTTAACCCAATTATTCAACGCCATCGCTCCCCAATAAACCGAGGAGTAAAACGAATTGCGGCCAGAAGTTGCAGAAGAAGTGGGACTCCAAACCTCCTTTTTTCCCCTCTGACTCGATGAGAACTTAGTTAGCGATTTAACTGGCGTATTTACGGTCGTTCTGACCAGGTGCGTGCGAGTTATGCGCGCGCACGTCACAACGCAGTTGATACCAGCACCGCTACGGGGTCCGAAAAATCTGCGCGGAAGCTTCGTCGCCGCGTAAATTTCCATTAAGAACTTTTTAACAGTGTTCGCTCGCGGAGTTATGAATATGTTTTAATTTTCCACGAGCGCAGCGTGGACGCGTTTTACCGCACCAGACGGTAATTACGAAGTTACCTCTGGTATCCTCGGTGCTAATACGTTTTGCCTATATTTAATAGACGACTTGAAAGATAAATCGTTTCATCGATAGAAGAAAGCTGTCGTATTTAGAATGGAAAATCGTCAAAAGATTTAATATTCGATAGACTAAAAGATGGGTGATTTAAACATGTATTTTTAATTTTTCTTTTATTTTATTATAAGGTAATGTTTTTTTCTTTATTCGCCAGGTTTTCGCAACAGTATCGTCATTTTACTTGCCACTGTTCGTCATTCTTATACTCTACTGGCGGATATTCCAAACAGCCAGGAAGCGAATCCGCAGAAGAGTAGGTCAACCTGTAAATACACAAGGTATAACCGAACGCCCTATTAATTTCGGTATTGCATACTTTGAGCCGTATGAAAAAATTGATTAAATTTCTCAAAAAATTTCGATGCTTTGACGGGATAGCACGAATATTCAATGTTTTACTCATAAAATTTTACATTAGATTTATTGTGTAATCAATAACGTGAAAATTTTCTATGTAAATGCAAATCTAGTACAATTCTCGTGAACTGTCTATAAATTCTGGCTATAAATTTAATCCATAAAGTACAGCGTAATACGCACACATTGTGTTGCTGCATATACAAGTCGTGGATAAAATTTAAATGCATAGTAACGGCTTGCGTCGCTTCAGGAAGTACATAATCCTTCATAAAAAGTTACGACGAGGTATATTGAATTACCTATCGAATTGTAGTTACTTATTCACTTATGCGTTTGATAATAAGAATTTCATTTTTAATGAACATACTCAAAATCTACTTTAATGTTATTATAACCTTTTATCATCTTCTAAAAGCAATGTAGAGATATAAATGTCTTAACGGGGTCAGCCTACCTTAAAACTTGTAAAAAAACATAAATAATTAATGATGAATGGTTTTTATTAGAGTTAATACTTA
>JAWWEN010018592.1:0-20007 GCA_035582955.1 Sycophila texana | reverse complement strand
ATTTATTTGTTTCAATCAAATATTAATTGAAACAACTAAACATCGATTTCGATTTCTTACTTTTTTTTCAGTGTATGGGCAGAGCTTTGCGCTTTTAGGAAATTTTCAGTAATTTTTATTCATCATATTTATATCAAGTCGCAAAATGTAAAACGGAAATGCTATTGCCTTAAATAAAAGAAAATATTGACTCGGCTCGTTTAGTCAAATAAGCAGGGTCGTACACAGGTTAAAAAGCTGCTTTGCTAGCTTAGATGTGTGCTTTAAAAAGGAAACGTGGTCTGATCCTAAGCGAGATTGCTGCGCCGAGAGGATTCTCACTCTGTCAACCTCTTAAAAGCTTTTGTCACCTTCCTATCGCGTATATACATTGCGGGGAGTGTGTCCTAAGCAAAGCTCACTATAAGCACACTGGACATTCTAAAGATAAAAAAATGCAACGTAATGAACTAATTATGCCTTTGTAAATAAATAATCTGTTCGTTTTAATAATTCATGCGTAAGTAGTAAAAATGTCAAAACGCAAAATAACATACTTCGGAGCATTTATTTCGAATACTCCAGAAATTATTCCTATCAGACGTTAATTAACAATTTTATTTTGTTGTTAACATTTGCGTAACTAAAACTTTCAACAATAATTGTAAGAAAATTTAATCCAAGCAGCCTATTATTGAAATTGATGGCGGTATTGGAAAAAACAGTCATTGAAAAGACGGAAAACCGATTAGATATTTTCAAGGGCATTACAGCGAATCTATCGAAATGTAACTAACGAATTAACTATTAGTATTATTTTTTTTAAAAAACATATAATAAATGAATTTAAGTATTATTAAAATACTTGTAACTACTACTAACTATTGCTTTTATCTCGTGTGCAACCATACAATTTATTTAAATTATATAAAATTTAACAAATATGATATTAATATTTGTATAACACATAAATTCAAAAAAAAAGTTCCTTTATGAATTTCTAAAATTTAAGACATAGTTCCCCACACAACTATTTAGATAATGCAATGTTACATTATTAGTAAAGAATTCCAATATTTGCTGACCTAAATAATACTCTATTAATTTCTCATTTCTCATGTGACCTACATATTTTGGTAATTAAATACCAATTCTTTATTTTTTATTAAATGAAAGAGATAGCTGTCCACGCAGATCGTTGGCATGGTTTGATTTGTGATTTGGCGCAATGCGCTCATACGCATTATGCAACACGCGCATTACCGTCAATGTATTGTTTTGTTCTCGTTTTTTTTTAACCGACTTATTCAATAAGTTCATAATCCGTAAAAATTTTAATTCAATTTTAATCTTAATGCCTTCAATTTAACATTAAATGAGTTAAAAAGACATTGAGAAAATTCATTCTAAAATATGCATGAGATTCTATAAATTAAACTAGAGTTTCCTGATTACTTTATTATGCGATGAAGAAGGGAAAGAGAGATCGGATGTTACGGGACGATAGACAGTTTGGAATAGTGTCGGTACTATGATGTGCTGAAGTAGCATTACTGCACCGTGTTTTCATCGTGAAAACTTATAATTTATTCCATTTTTCACATATTTTCACATCTGTAAAAGTAATAGTAGAAAAAATATGAAAAATTTTATTACCGCATTTAAGTATTTATTACTCATAAGCTACCATAGATCTAGACAAAAAAAATTTTTTTAAATAAACAATATTTAACAGCTTCGAAAGTTGTTGATTTCTCGTGTATTGGTGCATCCCCTTTGTAATGTATGAGTATCATAATTACGTAAATTGGATATAAACCTTTGATAGAGAAATCCTCAATTCTTTAGTTGTTGCTATTTTTCGTTCTATAGAATTTCTGAATATTTTCGTATGTGTAGTCATTGAGAAATCTCTAATTTAAATTTAAGCAAATTTTATTAGATTTTGAATATAATTGCAATATTAATTAATTAATTAGGAAAATCGAGCTTTAAGCGTTTCATAACACGTTTAAAATTTTAATGTTCTATTTAACAAGCGTCCTAAAAAGAAAAAGAAAAATTAGGAAAAGCCAAATAATCTGTATTATTTTACTTATTTTACAGTGGTTATTTATAAAGTGTAAAAAAAAATAAGTATTCCCCGGAAAGCACGCCGGTCCCTTTAATGTCTTAGAATATTTTTTCGATGAAATTCACCGACAAGAGAACTCTCCAGAGCAAGCTTTAGACGGTTAAAATGTCATAAATTGCATTCACAGCTGCGTTTGAAGCTACCTTCTCTCACTCCCTCTCACGCCTGTTCTCATAAAGTATATCGGGAGTAAAAAGCCCTCAGTAGATCACAGTTTAGCTAGGGACTTTTCAAGAGAAGATAGAACAAGGATGAATGATTCTAATTTTATTTCTAATTTCATTTTCAGAATTCAGTTCGAAAATAGATTTTAAAATACTCCATATATCATTTGATATAAATAGATCAATTACATTTCCGTAATAGAAAAAACCATTATTTTTAATGTAGACGAATTACATGCTCTAAACTGTCGTTATCATTTTTGTTAGACTTTTCTTATTGTCAAATTGAATTGAATTACGCGCGATGGATTAATAAACAAAATAATTATCACCGACGAGTGCCACTTATGTAGATAGTACTAATTCAATAAGAATAAGAATAATCCAAAACCGAGGAAAAAGTGTCACCAGCGCCGAGTCAAAGTCCGCGCGAGTCACGCTCAAAGCGCAAAAAGGCTCTTCTCGCTCCATTTCCATTAACAGCCGCAACACATGCGCGCGTGAGTAGCAAAATGAAAGCAAAAAAATGATGAAATGCGGCAAAGAGCGAGACCGAGGCAGCCAGCAGGAAAAACTAAAAATGAAATCGCATAAGACGAGAGGAGTGCTCTACCGAAGCGCGCGCGCGCGGGAGGAAAAAGGAAATGGGTAGTAATAGTTCGAGCGCCAGGGTAAAAGGAGGGAGACGGAGAATTGGAAAGAGAAAGAAAAGCTGGCATCATTTCACTCTTGCTCTGTGAAACTGGAATTCCTGCGCCATCAAGCAACTGCGCCTCTGCATTTCGTTTCAAAAGTAGTCTTGAAAAAAAAAAACTTTGCTTTGCGAAGTTAATGGCAAAAGACCGCGATAAGCGAACTCAGTTAGACACTCGAATGTTGGCTCCGAACAGTTTAAATGACCTTTCGGAATTTCCAGAGTGCTCCATATATTGTTGTGAGAGTTTATCAGTCATATGCTCAGTAATTTTTTTTTATTTCAATTGTTATAGACAAATATATATTAAGTATTTTAATGCATACGTATTTTTACATTACACATCAACGCTAATTACCAGTTTTGTTCTTAGTGATTCCGTTGAAATTCTCTAGAGACACAACGGACGGTAAGCCAATTCATGACTAATTTCGACCGTCTTGGTTCTCGTGAGATATAGATGTAGACGGTAGTTCCGTGATAGATACGTATATAGACAAATCAGGTAATAGATAGGATCAACTGCTCCAAGGACTGCAAGTATAATTGTCAGAATTAAATTACGCTATTGGTTACTAATGCACTGCTTAAGAATGAAAAGACAATTGAATTCTTTTACTAACAATAAGAACTGTTGTTAGAACTTCCAAAGCAATAGTGTTACTTATATACTAACTTCACTAACTAGTAAGTGTAAATTACGCCGAGAATTATATCTTGCAGCAAACTAAGTTATCAAAGATAATAACTTTGAATTCCAATGTAATTGAAATCTAATGTATCCCACATAATTTAATATCATTTTAAAAAACATCTATAAAAACTATGTTAAATGCTCTGTTTCTAACAATCGCCGAGACAACAATAATACGGATAGAAAATCTTACGTAATTTATGCTAAATGCTTTTCTCCATAATTCTGCCGATATTGAAAAGGTATGTGTGCGTAGGCATATATACAGTTAAGGCGGCGCAGCGGGGCACATGTGCGCGCGATACAATATCGGAACATTGCATCGCCGGCACGACATTCGCAACGAGTCACGTGCGCGACACGACTACCCCTGCAGCGATTGGTTGACGTTTTTGCGCTTTAATAATTCGATTGCGCGCTCGAGAGGCTGTTCCGCGCGCAGTCTTTTGTACATAAAACCTCCCCCCCTCGCTCCACCCGCGCCGGCTGTCCCATTTTTCATTAATCCATAAAACTGCAGTCTCGAGCCGAGAGCTAAGTGACGATGAGTAAAGAGTGCATAATGCCGACTTGCTTTTCTATGCAGCTCCTATATCAACAGCTTCTATATATACATATATACGTATATCAACATTCCTTTTCTATTCTTTTGTGCTCGCTTGCTTTCTTTCTTTATGTAGCGCCGCCAATACTATACACTTGCTCTATGGACGAGATAATGCGAAGCCGGCGCTTCCTATTTCATCTTTTATTGATGAAGATTTTGCGCTTTTATAAGGCGGTCACTGGATGATGTACAACAATGAGCGAGAACACGATTTAACGATTCTTCTTAATTTCACAATTCATAAAAGGCCTACTTTAATTTGCCTTTTTTTAAGCACTACAGCAAAATGTTCTTCTAAAACCTGATAAATTCAGGGTATCATACGATGTCGTAATTTTATCAGACTCTGGGAGAATTTACTTTTATCTAATGCTTTAAAATTGGCAAATTAAAGTATGCTTTTCTTCATTAGAAGCGATGAAGCGTCTTAAGTAGGTACTGAAATTACAACAAAAATCTCGTGATTTTCGTATTATCTAATATAATTAAGTTTTTTCTATAACCGTTGGTCGTTAAATGCTATCTAACTTACCATATTAAAAGACACGTTATCAATCAGAAGCGTCTATCTATTTTGGAAGCTTAAAGAGTTAAAGATAGATAACATAATATATGTATGTACACTCATCAGTTTTAAATAAATATTATATATTAAAGTCTAAAATTATGTAGTATCAGTATATCTGATGCTACTTAAAAATTGTATTTGTACAAACTTTTACGTTTTTGAAGAAAAGTAAAAGTGTGAGATTAAAAATGTGCGAACGGCAAAGTGAGCCGAGAAATGGGAAAATTGCTGGCTTCCTGGGAGAGTGGAGTTCAAGTTCGATACAAAGTTCGAGAGTGTCTATTTCTGCACATCCGTCGAGTCCCTCGAATTTCAGCGGAATAACGCTATATTGCTGACACGGAAGCCCATACCATCGACAATCTGAAGTGAGATACATTACTGATCGCCCTTGTAGACGACCAATCCATACGTATTCCAACAATCAGAATTAGTGAGCTAGCGTTAATATTCACACTCTCGCGGAACTTTCCATAAAATAACCAATTAAATGAGTTATTGCTCTTAAAAGTATCGTTCTATAAATTTGGTACTATAACGTAGTGCACTATAATGCACATAGTACGTGACGACGACGATATAAACTTTAACAACAGCATTTCGCCTTACCTAAATTCTAAAATGCAGTAAAATTAATAAAAAAAAAATTGTAAAAAATGTTCAATAAAAGCGAAACCGTAGAGCTCTGATTTGATTGGATTCGCGTTTATTAAATTCTAAAATTTCAACGAAATTAATAAAAAAAGAAAAAAATGGCGAAAAATGTACAGTAAAAGTGATCTGCGTAGGATCGGCTGAAAAAAAAACAGAGAGTCTATACACTGAAAGAAAAATTTGGTAATTTTAAGTAACTATTTATTTAAATAGTACTACTACTAATTGTTCAATATTTCTTTGAATCAAGTAATTATTTTTTTGAAACTATACTAAATTTATTTAGCAACAAATAAATTCACTTAGTTTTAAAGAAACATTTAGTTGATTCAAAGAAATTTTTAACAAGTATACTATCGAAGTAAATATTTACTGAAAATTACCAAATTTTTTTTCAGTGGTAGTAGCCGGATTGTCGAGGCGGCAGCGGACCGTACCGGCAGGCACGTCGTTGCTCCGTTCCCCCGGCGGAGGCCCGAATCCGGAGTCCTGCTCGGGTGCGCGCGCGCCTCCCGGCGGCTAAATAGTAGGCGGAGGGGCCGGTGGCAGTGCTCCTATATCGATCGGCGCTGAGCGCGCGCAGGTTAGTGCGACCGCGATATCTCGAGCGCTCGCTATCTCGCTCGCCCTCGCGGCCCACCGGCCATCTCCGTCGACAAGGAAACGTATGTACATCGCGGCGCGGCCACCCACGTGACTCGTCGCGGGGCTCGCGGTGCGTGGCTCTCCGGTGAAAAAAGAGCGAAACGAGAGCGGGGCTCGGCTTTCCGCGAGAGTCGAGAGCGCCGCGTACACACCCGAGCCTCGCCGTAGCCGCGGCGACCGCGCGAGTGTAGCTTGGCGTACGCGCGGGGACCTCATCATAGCGTCCTTGCCGCGCTCCGTCAGCTCGCAGGAAGGACGGAGATATGATCGCGCAGCGGCGGAAGTCGAGCCACACTAGCTGCAATTGTCCCTGCCACCATCACTGCACGACCAAATGCCCAGGTTTGCGCCTCCTTTTTTTTTCCGATGCACACCTTATACACACGGCCGCCACTCGTCAACTGCGACATCACGTCTTCCTCGCCTCGACGCCGCCTCGTTTATTCTGTTTACCAACTTGTTCTCTACAGCGGCTTTCATGGACTTTTAATCACGGGATGCAACAATTAGCTCACTGTATAAGGAGTGCAGGGGTAAAGTCAAGTGCAATATAATACAGTGGCTTCGGATTCAACGTTTCTGCACTTTCCTGTTTCCACTTGCAGGCAGGCAAACTTCTTTAATCTGATCGATGGAGACTAGCTTTAGTGAGCTTTCGGCACTGTTAAGCTTTTTGCAACACTTTTTTTCTTTTTTTTTTTATTGAATTAATTACTTGATTAGGATTTTCGGTACTATTTTGTAAAACAGTTTATTTAGAAAGATTTTTTTTTTATAACTAAATAACAGAGTCCGAGTTTTTAATAAATTATTACGCAACAAAATGTGTGTACTTATCACTAAATAATTAAATCGGTTACGTAATTTCTCCAAAGAAACGATTTGATTTGCTCATCTTTGAAAATACCTGTAAGTAAAATAAAGTTTTAAGCGTTTGCGCAAATAGCACGAAGTAATGTATAGCTATCTTGAAAAAATAAATATTTTCTTTCGCACATAAATTTGTTTTTATGCCGCTGTATGAATTTATCGATAACTTGGGATGGAAAATAACAAAGTAATCTTAGATGATAAGCTTGCAAGAGTGAAAAATTGTTCATTTCTACTTTGGAAGTAAATTTTTAAGTAAACTTCCAATACTTTTTTTACTGACACTTAACAATTTCACGAATAAAACGACAAATTTTTACATAAACATCTATGAATAAACTGCATTGCGATGTATGCTAGCAGACAGATAATGTAACAAAAGTATAAAGACATCTTGAATATAAAGAATTTATCGATTTTTGTTCGCTCAACCTTGACTTGCTAGAAAAATCAATGACTAACAGACCGAAAGAGGAAAAAAGCACGCGCAAAATTTTTTTTACGTGAATTGTAATCAGTAAACGCTTGATTGTTTGCCATTTACTCATATAATAATAATTTTCATGAACCTTGAATTTTATTTTATCATTATCTTCGCTTTGAAAAGTAAAAATGTCTAAATACAAATAATCTAAATTAAACAGACAGTAATAGCGTAAAAACAGTTCTAATGTTATCTCATACTATGCGTCAGAAAGCAGATGATCATACAGTCAGCAGACTATAATAAAATTTGAAATCAGCAGCATTAGTTTTAAAACGATTCGATGAATTATTTAAATCATTTTTAATTGTCACTTTATACTGTAAATTGACTAGAAATGATTCTTCCGATTTTTCAAACTAGATTCATCGTTTTCGAAATGATTTATTGCACTCTTAGTTTTTCAGTGATGGTGACCATCTACTTTGTACACTGTCGTAGACAATCGCGATGCATGAATTCAGCGATCGACGAGTGGCTCGAGCACCGGTCACTTCTAGATCGACGTGGATGCACGGAGCTGTTGCTCTGACCCGCCACAACGCTATTATTGATTCGCCTCGCGGACGTGTTCGAGCGTAACGTCAAATAAGGGCCGGCTCGACGTTTTTTCTCTTTCCTCTTTTTTGCATCAACGGCCGCTTTGATTGCTGCCGGCCTCCGCTCGAACGAGTCCACTCGGCTATTCTTCTACCGACGTACACGCCGTTCTAACAGCGAATTTGATTGGGCCTTTTTTCTCCTAGTTTACTTTTCTCCCATTAGATTTGCCCGACAAGATCGAGCGAATCGCAATTCGTCAAAATAAAACGGGTTGTTTAACCATAAGAAATAATCCCCGGAAATAGAGTACTAACATGACAGCTGATTAAAAAAAAAAAAATAAATAATTAATGTGCCTACTATAATGCTATAATTTTTGTACTATTTTAGCACCAACGTTAAATATGGCCAGCTAGAAATCGAAGAAAATATTTCGATTCCAAGAAGCACGTGCTCGTACAGTCTATATTTTACTATAATACACTTAGACGGTAGAACGAACGAGCTTGACGCGTGCTTTCGCGTAAAATTATCAATCCAAAGGCGAATTTAATTCTCGCAAGTTTCTCGTATATGTATATACAGAAGGAAGGCGATTTTTAAAAATAGGGACAATTGCGTTGCGGCACTTTTACGAAAAAGAGGGTCAGGCTTCCGCTTGGAGATAACCGCGCATTCATTCTCGCGATTTTAACTGTTTTTCTTTTCCTTTTTATATTCACTCCTTGGAGAGCCAAGACCGCAGCTGCAGTGTCACCATTTTGGTCTTTTCTATTGTTTTCAAATAAACGCCGCTTGTGAGAATCCCCGGTATTAAGCTTCAATTATAAAATAATATTTGATCTTTCGAGATTACGTCGATCGAACGATATTGCAGAAATAATGAACGGTAATAATTTGTTATAAACATAAAAAGCCATGTTTATGTTGCCGTAAAATAACATTTTTATTTCGTTAATCGTTTTACAAGCTTAAGATTTTACGAGCTCTTTTTACGAATCATGCAAAAAGCATAAAATTTTATTTCGAATTGACTTACACTCTTCTTTATAGTATCTTCAATTTTTAGCAATCCAGTAAGGTAAAATAAGTTGCATTGTTATATTTCAGAAAGGAACGTTAAAAAAAAAATCGCAACACCAGCAAGTTTTACAAGTTTCTTTTAACTTGCAAGAAGTTACAAAAGATCGTAAGATCGTGCAATCGAAGTTCTAAGAAAAGTTTCTCAGACTGTGTTTTCTTTGATAATATTTTTGTTATATATTTATTTAAACTTAAATTTACTTTTTAACTTCTTCACAAACATTTTTAATAATATCACTCTGTGTGCTTTTAACTTAAAAAAAAAGTGTCATAAAAAAGAAAATAACGTAGTGTTTCACTAATTTTTATTTTGAATAATAAAAGCAGTCGCAAATTTACCGATAAGTTAATATATTTCGAGGCCAGTCGAAGCCAGCTCCCATATATTATTACGACCAATATTGTGGCCTCGTGAATTATGCGAAAATCGCGTGTGTCACGGAACAGCCGAAAAGTGTTTGACAAATGCCCTTCATGATTTGCATAGCTCGCGACTGTAAGGAGTCTGACGGAAAAGAGCGCCTGAGGGTTTGCCGAGAGACTTTTCTCCTAAAAATTATGGCCAAGCTCCCCATAAAAATTACGCGAATAAAGTTTGTAAACACTGTAAATTTTTACGGATAAGTTCCGCGTAATTACTACAAAGCTTTTTCTTGTATTTAATATACAAAGCTTCGCCACAGGTCTAATGTTCAGGTAAAAATTGCCAGAGCTTGCAAATCATTCCTCAGTGTAGTAGTAGTTGACGTCGGCTTTCCACCAAGGAGCGAAGAGGCATGCAAGCTCTCGCGGATAATCCACGCTTCTTTTTTTTTTAGACCAGCTCCTCTTATCGGCTCTTCTCTCTCTTTCACGTATAGGCAGTCGCTACTCTTGCGCAACTACTTTCCGAGGCGCGCGGGGAACGCGCGAGCTTGCATGAATATGCAAAAGGCGCGACTCGATGGTCGTCGACTTTGGGCGTCACATGCAGCCGCACAAAGCCTTCATTTCGCCCGCGATCACATTATTCGGATGAAGTGCGTTCAGCTCTGCATGCACCTCCACTTTCGCCTTCAAGCCATTCTGGGGACGCGCGCACTTATAGTACACGCCACTTTCACGCTCGCGCTCGGATACTTTTGCGACTAGACGTCCCGCATGCACAAGCAGAGAGAAGCCACGAGAGGCGGAAAAGAGAGGAGGCATACATAAGGCTTATCGGTGCTTTCTGTTCGAGCACACGGTGCACGAACAATTGCAGAGATTGTGCTCTTTCCGATGCATGCAGCTTTCGGCTGCCCCCGCATTTGTCGCGCTCTTTTTTTCCTTTTTTTTTTGTGAAGCGGTATAACACACCTTTTTTGATGCACTTCGCCTTTCGTTAGGTTCCTTCGAACGCCTACGTGTACGAGTCTAATTTTTCTCACTTGTGCACTTCTTTCTTTAAAGTATCGATAATAATAGTTTCTTTTTATAGTTACTTATAAATTATTTCATTGTAGTACCTATATATAAGTAGATCGTTATTAAATTATTTAACGAGCTTTTTCTGAATTGTCTTGAAATTTTTTTAAGTAGTAAAAAAAGAATACTTTTATTAAATTTTAAGCAATTATGAAAAGTAATAAAAATTATGAGTCACAGTGGAGCTTGGCGTGACTAAACCGTCATGACATTTACTTTTAATGAATGCGCATCAAAAACGTTTTAAATTTTCGCGCCATTCAATAGGATTCTTTAACATCGAATCGCCTTGTAAGATGATTTACAAAATCACAACATCCGGACATCGTTTTCTTAAAGAGAGGAGGGTAACACTATAAAGAAATTGTATCCCACAAGAGGCTACAAATATTTAGCAACGAAATATTATAAAATACCTGATAAAAATAGAAAAATTTAAAAAGTATTAAAATCTACTTACAAATTAGATTAGAACTTTAAACATATAGATACGGCCCTGGCTGCAGCTATGCGGGCATGGTAGCTCCCTCGGCGCATGCGCGCGTCAGTGTGCCTTCTTCGAACGAGCGCCATGTCGCTTCAGCCGCAGCGCACGATTGTCTCCTCGTTTTTCTCATCTCCGTCGATGGGGCTCCAATTCAGGCTGTGAGTACCGTTAGAATTTATTACGCGAAAAACCTCATCATCGAAAATTGCTGCCGACTCGCGAATTGGAGGAGAAAAGGCCAGCTGAACAGAACTGGTCGTAGGGACGAAAGTTGACTGGCAAGCCACGTAGCCAGCGACTTTCGACCTTATTGACTCGTGACATTCACACCTTTTTCGAAGCGGCGCACTTACTTTTTTCCGAGTTAAGTTGTAATTTACATTTATTTAAGGCTTTCGTTTTTCTTTTTCGGCTTTTTCGTGCTTATTTCTTCTCCTTGAATAATCAACTAGAAGATCATTTTCATGGAAAATCAAAGTGAAGGCGAATCTGCCGTTAGCATTCGCATACGCTGTTGGGGTACAAGTAGCCTGCTTTTCTCTAATATTTTGATTTTTCAAATTGATTGATTCGATCGATTAATAGAGATTAAGAAAGAGTATTTTTTTTTGTAAATTTAATATACACTTAAGAAAACTTTCAAATTGTTTATTGATCAATAAACATTTAGAGGTTATTTAAATTACTTTGTTGACAGTTGAGTTGGGCATCTAAAGTAGTAGCTTTTTAATTACTTTAATAAAAAGAATGTTGAATTATAATTCCGCTGAAGACAAAATGCTGTCCCCTTCAAAGGCAAAGAAATTAAATAGAAATAAACTTGTAAAACATAATTCCAAGTCTGAAGATGAAACTGAGGTAGATGATAATGAAACTCAAAGTAATGAAGATGAAGAGGTATGCACATGTGGTAATTTAAACTATTATAGTTAATTAAATAAAAATTTGCTCAATTTCAAATATTTCTTTTACAGACAGAAGAAGAGAAAGCAAATTTGCAAATTAAAAATAAGAGAAAAACCAATGTTTCTAAAACAAAAAAGAGTAAAGGATGTGGTGAAGAAACATACGATCCTACAAAATTAGAAGATAATGCATCGCAAGTTCAAGAACGTTTTAAACGTGGCTGTGAATGTCAAGATGATCAATGTTTTAAAGACCTAAATCCTGAAGTAGTATACAAACATCGTTTAAATATTGCTGAATTAACTAAAGCCGAACACGATATGTATTTGATGGGTTTAATCAGAAGTTGTTTGTCAAATCCATATGAAACATCAAAACATACTGAAAGGCAAAGACTTCGAGCACATTATGTATATCAAGGAAGAAGAGTTTGTCTTGATGCTTTTCTCTATTTAGAAAATTGCACCCACTATCAAGTTAAAAGAATAAGAAAGCATTTGACTTTACATGGAGTAACACCTCGAGTTCATGGAAACTATGGAAAAGTTCCACATAATACATTTTCATTAGACATTTATCAAATTGCAACTAATTTTGTAAAAAATTTCATAAAAGAGCAAGAGATCAAACAAAAAACAAAAGCTACTAATAATTCTCCACTTCACTTGACACCAGATATAACGAGAAAAACTGTGCATAACTTATACAAAGAGTATTGTCAAAATTCATCACCAAATATTAAAATTATGGGCTACTCAACATTTAGAACATTTTTGAAAGTACAATTTCCACAATTGAAATTTGCTAAATTGGAATTTGTTACTCGTACTCAGAATCTGCAGAATCAGAGTAACACAAGAACTGAAAGTGAAAAATCTGAGACAGTCAGTACAGTTTTACAGCCCACTCAAATAGTAAATGAAAATGGAGATATACTTCCTGTACTTTTTGCAAGTGAAATAAATAATGAACATCAAACATATATTTTAACACCAGCCAATAAGTTACAGCAACATATTACGTATCAAGTAACTAAGAGTAATATTTTATTAAATGCTAGCGGTGAGCCTATGACAATAACTAACATTGACACACCGTAATTACATAGTATCGATTGCAAGTACAAAAAAGAAGACTGATGGCTTATTCTCATCAAAAGAATTTAATCATCTCAAAATGAACTGTGTGAAAGAGAGTGAATTAAATTTTCCAAGAGTGCAATAAAAGCACACAAAGAAATTGATTCACGAGAAAACGAGATAAATAATTGCAGGCGTCGCGGCGCGAAGGCCGTACAATTGTGAGCGAAGATGAACGCGTTGGACTATGCAAATTAGAAGAAGCTTTCGACTCTCATACTCGTTTCTCGAGCGAAATTAATTTTTACGAGCGTACGAGACAGCTCCTTTTCTCATTCTCTTCTCAGAGTTCAGAGGGTCTTGCCCCCATCGTCGCCTCCGATGCGTCGACGCGTCATCTGCTGCATTCGAAAGGGTCGCTCACGCATGCTCGAATTTAATTGTCTCTTTAGTACATGATACATGTGGGTGAACGTCGTCTTTTCGGTTGTTACAACTGCTTTACATAAGTTTTGCTGAGGCGATTCGACGATGTTTTATGTTTGTAGCTGTGATTATAGTGCAACAATGGGAGCACTTTAGTACACGTACACGTGTAATTATTGACTAAGCTTTTATTGATGAGTCTCGATTGAAAGGTCTTTACACTACTTGGAGATTTGATATCCTAATTAAAAGATAAAATGTATTATAAAATGTATTATAAAATTAAATCATCAGATGGGTCAAACCATTTTTCTGGTTAATAAAACAGTATATATAAATTAATTTTAAATCTCATTGTTTATTATTATTTTTTATTTTTTAAACTCTTCTCTCCTATCAGTACGATGATTTACTTCTCGTAAAACTTTCCCAAACGTAGTTATTGCTTTTTATAATTAGAATGAATCTTGGTAAATGTTTTGTCGAACTTTCATTTTGCGCTCCATTCCTATACATCACTATCGTGCATTTCACGAGGATCTCGTTTAAACCTTTAATAACAAAGACTTGAAATATTTTCCAATAAAAAAAAATTACATAAAAAAAAAATGTAATAATTCGCTCAATTCGAACTAGAAAGTGGAAAATCTTCAGAACAATTTGCGCGCGCTCCAACGTTGTACCAGAGATGTAAAGGTTCTGCATTGCTAAGTCTGATCTACGAGCGGCGTAAGAGGATCCGTGCTCGCGCGAATGCATTTGCGTTGTATACGTTCGGGTCGCGGGGGGGAATGAAACGATCCCCCCTCGCCTCCCCGGAGCAAAAGTCGCGGGCGATTTGAGAGCCTCTTCGGTTTACAGTTACGCCGCGGCCCGATGGATGCAGGCACACCGCGCGCGGCCCGGGTAATGCAGAGAACTGCTCGCGTGGGCAAGGTCAGCCGAGTGCAGCGCGCGCACCGTCGCCTCGGCTGATCCCGCCGGCAGTGTGCCGCCGGCGTGCATCCTCGCGACTGCACAACGAGAGTCCCTTCAGCTTCTTTTTTTTTTTACGCTCATCACGTAATCGCTCTTCGCATTGTTCGCTCGCTCTTATTGCTATTTCGGGATCCTTCAATTGCACCTCTTTTCACGTCATCCTTTTCAAGCTCTTTCGATATGTAACTCTTTAAATTAGAAAAAATCGAACGGTCAGTGCTGGTAGGATGACATAATCCGGTGCATCGAAAATTAGCAAGTTTGTAAGTACAAGATACGCTCGCGTTTTTGTCGCTTCACTCATCGCCGCTTCTAACGAAGAAAACAGCACATTTAAAAAAAAAGGCCTATTTTAATCTAACATTTTTAAAATGTTAAAACACTAGTAGAGTGAAGTAAACTCTTCCAGAAACTGATTAAACTTCGGGTATCATTCGTATGGTGCCATAAGTTTATCAGGTTTTGGGAGAGTTTATTTTACTCCAATGTTCTGAAAATGTTCAATTAAAATGGACGTTATACTTTCTAAATATGAATAAGTGAAAGAATCAGGGTATATTCGTTACTTCGATGTGAATTTCTGTTATTTACATTTAAAGAGTACACACTCTTTTGCGTGACTTACTTTATTATACTTTTTTTGAAAAATAAAATAAACTTCGCTGCGGAAACTGTTGTTACATTTTAATTGAAATTGCTTGGTGGCAAAGCGAATGACAGCGATCTTGTGACGAACGAAGTTGTAGCAAGCCTCGCAGAAAATTTTTCCAGGAAAAACGTTAGTAAGCATATCGGACACGAGTGTCATTAAAATTGAAAGAACATACGGTTAGACACTTGCAACGCAACGTTAGCCACCTTTCCAAATGCACAACCGTATGTCGTGACCCACTGATAAATCCGCAATTTTACCACCCACGACGTCCTCGCGTAACTCGCGCTAAAATTCAGCCCACGCTTTATTAACTATAAAAATGTCGAAAGAATCGATGCAGCGGCGTGTATAAACAGAGAGACTCGAGGAGATTGAAACATCAGCGGTTTTTATTGAAGCGAGAGCTCATCAGGCTTCCGCGGTCCTGGCGGCGCGCTCAATCTCTCGTTGCTGCGGCGGTCGCTCCGCTATAATCGCGCGGCAAAAGTATGTATATGGAAGAGGAGGAAAAGCCGCGAGGCGCGGAATTCGTCGGGCTTGCGCGCGGCTCGTCTACCTGCGTGTAATTCCATTAGGGCCGACCGAGCGACTTATCGATTGGCGAGCTCGCGCTTACTCCCTGCGTTTCTCGTCAAATTTGATTTGCGAGCCTCATTTACATCAATTTGCGCGCTTCTGTGTTGCAGAGGATGTCGAGAGCATGACTGGCGAGATCGAGAACGGAGACCTGGCAGTCCGAGACGTCGCGGACCTCCTTCAGCCGCAGTACGCCATAATAGCCGGTGAGTCTTGGATATGACATTTTATTCGACTTCCCTAGATTAGTATGTAGGTGTATGCTCTCGCCTTGTACTTGCAATTGCTATTTTACTCTATCGGTTGGAGCGAAAATCTGCGATCGTGCAAACAAGCTTTCTTTAGCATATTAACAATAATTTAGTAATATGACGAATTGTTAATAAATAATAAAAATTAGTAGCAAACTTATGCGATATTTTAATTAATGTGCATTTTGATGGCGCGATTAACGAGCAGTGGAAATATATGCAAACTCGTTCTTTTGAAAATCGCAGCTCCCTCATAAACGACGGTTCACCGCAAACTGGTAATTGATCATAAACTAAGGAGATTAAATTTTGGTCTCGTTTGTCTATCCTTAGATTTACTTTCAAATTGTCCAATTATTCAACAATGTTTTGTAACTGTTTAACTTATGTAAAACAATTTCAAGTATATACAAGCATACATAAAAAATTAAAGCCCGTTTACGCTAAATCATTGTTAATAGAATACTTCAGTTTGTGTAAAAGAACAAAATCTTAAACTAATGAATTTCGACAAAGTTTCGTAAAAGCAGATAAAAGAAACAATTAATCAATAAAACTTATGTAAAACTCAACCCCTACGCGGCTTCCTTTATGATACGTTACATGAGCCATAGTTACGTAAAATAAAAAAAAAAGTGAAGAAAAAACGTTTGCTCTGAAAGTTAAAGTCGCTCAGTCAATGTTTTGAAGAAAGGTGTGATAAGTTACACTGTCCGACTTTTCTTAAAAAATGGGCTGCGCTAGGATTGATCCAGTTGAGGCCGAGAGTCGTAAAACCGAACGGGACACTTTCAAAAAATGCACGAGGGAAAAACGCCTGCAGCATCCGAGATTCCGATATAAAAGTCCGTTAAAACCGGTTACCTCCTTGGATGACCCTTGCCGTGAAAAAAAGCGTCTGCGCGCGCTGTCGTCCACAGATTCAAATGTACATTAATCGTATAAATGTTCCAAAGCTCCGGAAAATCTCCCGTTTTCGAGGAAACGACAGTTCCCCAACACTTCACGGCGCCTCAAGACGCAGTCTACTATTCACTAATACTTTCCCGATTTGACGCGCAGCACTAAGTCTTCCTTAAATCCGACATTTCTAATTGTGCTAAAAATATGTACATTTTTTACCGTGAAATTATAATAATTAGTGTTGTGGTTTAACTCCTGGCCAAAAAGTGTTTAAATCATGTGAGTTTGTTTCGGTCAATGAAGAGATCAATCGGCATCTACGAACATGTAAAATATATTAAATGTGCAATAAACAATTGGTACTTTATCTATACGACGGTGTTTAGCAATAATTAATATCTTGAATTTTTTCGCTAACCAAAATTTCCCATTTAATTTCGTGCTTACGTAAGACAACCGCTGAGCAAAGTTAAAGTTAAATCGATATTTATTTTTAGGCTGAGAAAATCTATATTGGGGTTAGAAAATTTTCTAGCAATTATAAAAATTCTAAATCTTAATATTAACAATAAAGTTCGTCAAAACTCCTTTCTGTAACTTCTTATTTTAATTAATCGCCAAAAAAAAAAAAAATAAACAGCATGAGCAGGCTGATTAATTAGCACAGAAATATTTTAAAGAATGCCACTCGACCATTATTTCCGGTCTAAAGATAAAGTACCGATATAAGAAAACTAGGCAGATAAACTAAAGCACTTGCAGTCCGAATTAGCGTTTAATTCGCGATCCCGGCGTAATTCATGAAAAGAAAAGGTGCGATAATAATTAAACGTGGGTCCCTCGCGTGTACATCGCTCACAAGCCCTCGGCGGCCTCTTCAATAGCGCGCGCGCGCGCGCCTAATGGAGCGCCGTTTTTTTTCCCGCGTCCCCGGCCGCGGGAAAAGCGCGCATTTTTTCGTCCCGTGAGAAATCGCGCGCGCGCATTGTGCGGGAGCTCTCCGAGGGATAGGGCGCGCATCATTAAAATAGCGCGAAGCATTATATACGCGATGCGCGCCGGAGGCTCGCACGTGAATGCACGCTCGCGAGGGGAGCGCAAACACCTGCTGTACCGCTCCAAAGTATAGCTACAGGGGCGCGCATCCTGCTACATGTATACCTGCGGCTTGATTCTTCTTTTTGTTCTCCTTCCTTGCTTAAATTACTGGGTCGATGCTGAGATTATGCAAGACGTGGGATATTATTAGATACCTGATATTGTGCGATATTAAGTTTGAATGTTTTTTAAACCGTCACCGGGTGTCTTTAAAACTGTACTAGTAAAATAAAGTTTATTAAGAACTGGCTGTTATGATAATATTAATTGCAATTTGTAAACATTAATTCGAGTGTAATTATAATCAACTCGATTATCATCATTAAACACAAATTGTTTGCTTATGATCATTATGTGACCAAGACGGTAAACACGATCTTTTCAACAAGATTCAGATTAATTCGTTTTGCATAATCGCCAAATTTGCGAATTATGTTAATTTAATTAGTTTAAATCGGGTTGGAAAATTGGATGATTAGTGATCCAATTATAAAGCTCCAATTATAATGGCGCAACAATATGGAATTTCTTGTTCTTAAAAAAAAATTTAATAAACGCATGTAATTTTATTCACAGGTGGCAAGACGCGCGAAGGATGTCCCATCATTACTTTTCCAGACAATGGCAACTTTCATAACTTGAGTGACTTGGATTATCAGCGTCTTATGCTCTACCTTACATCTGTACCAACGTAAGTTATTTTTATAATCAATAGTAATATTTAAAATGCCTAGGGATATAATAAATAATTTGACGCACTTCATTAGGTTACATGAAGCAGACTTAGGGTTTCATTTGGTCATTGATCGGAGAAACGACAAGTGGAACTCTGTAAAAACTGTTCTTTTAAAGATTTCAGTGAGTAAATTGTCTTACAGAGTACTTAATATTTTTTTTTTTTTACAATTGTATATATAATTTAAGCAAACTTAGTGTAGGATAAGTTTTTAAATTGATTTAATGATTGTTTAAGGCCTTTTTTCCTGGATTGGTTCATGTGGCCTACGTACTTCGGCCGGTGGGATTTTTGCAAAAGGCTATTTCCGAGGTATCGAACAAGCTCTTCCGGGAAGACTTCAAGTTTCGAGTCATTGTTCTGGCCAACGTTATTGAACTACACGACTTCATCGATAAAGATCAGCTGACCGAGCACTTAGGCGGTGATCTTCCCTATTGCCATCACACCTGGATTCAAAATAGAATAGTATGTCAGTTCATTAATTCTCGATGCTTCATTGATGCATGCACACATAGCTCAATTGTTTACATTGTTTTATCGTCGAATCAATTCACATCTACTTTGTAATACGATCTCACGCTAGTCTATGCAACTTCTATCTCGCAATTTAATCGCGATCTGCAAATACAATCAGTTTCATTATCACTGATAAATTATGAATGTATGTGTTTCAGTTGAATTATTAAAAGCTCTGTTAAAAAAGTTGCATTAAAATTGGCGGTACGGATGGAGGCGGCGGAAAGAGTTTTATATGTAAATTAAAAGCAAACGCAAGAGCAATAAATAAATAAATCCGTAACTGCTATACTAATCGCAAAATAAATTTGTAGAACCTCGAGAAGTTTTCTTCAATGACGCAGGACGTGTCGCTAGCCCTCGATTCGTTCACGCGCCGACTGGCCGAGGTAGAGTTCCCGAATAATACGATCGCGACGACGACGCTGCTGAGCCAGCAGCAAGCCGAGTACAACGAGCTCAAGGAGGAGATACTGAGCGCCGCTCGACACGGCGAGGCTCTGCTCGACAGCGTCAGACAGCTCACCGGCAAGGGCACGGCCGATCGCCTCGGAAATGTCGCTGCCGTCGAGAGGTATTGTTTTTGATTTTTTTTTATTTTCACTCCAATTCGTACATCGTTTTGGCAAAAAGCTTATTCCAAGATATTGGTCAATTTTTTATTTCAATATTTTATCACAATTTTTTATTACAAATATTCGATGCGGTTCCGAGGATCACAGTGCAAATTTAGAAAAACATATTATAAATTTCAATTGAGTGTTTTTGGATCATTTTATGATGTTTTTAGAAAAATGTCTACGAATATTGGAAATGACCGAATTACCA
>JAWWEN010018581.1:0-20021 GCA_035582955.1 Sycophila texana | reverse complement strand
TCAAAGCAGTGACATACTTTTGACTGAAAAACAGTCAAATTTCACTGTTTTTCAGTCAAAAGTATGTCACTGCTCTGGAATTCAGTGGGATTTCACTGGATTAAAATTAGAGAGTTTACGACTCTGCGTCGGAATCGAATATCCTATGATAGTTAGTATCAAATTGAACGCGATCTGCACTTGCAAACACATCGATCGACTATTTTTTTTTTACGCTTGTACAAATAAAACAATTCATCCAATAATTCTTTTTTTTTGTACATACAAGGCAAAGAAATTTTCTTTCTTGAATAAATTTTCAAAATTAGCAAAACTGAAGAGCAGCACCCGGAGAAGAAACTGTCGTCGCAAGCCCCGAGAAACTGCATAACTAAGGTGCGTGAACCTAATCAAGTCGAGACCGTATAACGCCCGTAGCATCGAATATCTCGCAATCTTCTCAGACAGCAATTTACATCAAAATCTCCCTCGGCAGCGCATCGCCGGGGTCATCGCCGTCATCGTCCTTTCGATACTGCGCGCGCGAGCGAAGCAGCCACCCCCTTCCCCTCCAGCCCTCTCTCTATGACCAGCGCAGTGTGTCGCTATACCGGGCCTCATCTGCATTCGCTTTGACTTTTAAATAGCGCGAGCGCGCAATCGCATCGACCGTCAAGCCCTCCCGTCCCTGTCGCTGCTCCCCTCCCTACCCCCCACCCCTTTGTCCTCCTCCGGCTTTATGCGCCAGACAAAGTAAGGACGGCCGTCTCCCGTGCCTAAGGGCGTTGTTGCTTTCCGCTCCCCCGTCGTTTTCACTGCGCGCCTCTTCTCCCCTCCTCCCGACGGCTGCTGTGTGTATATATTTTTTGTGTTCTAGCCTCGCGCGCTTCATCTGGCTCCTTTGCGCCGCGCGAGAGTAAGGGAGCGAGAGGCGCTCGGGGACCAGACTGAAAATCGATTTGTATACCCGCGATGCTTCGGGCCGAAGGCGTGCGTACAGAAGGCAGCGAGAACAGACCGTCGGCCTCCTTTTTTTACTTCGATCGATTTTTATAAAAATATAACCGTCAGACCGGGGAATTAAATGAGTTTTTTGCCGGAGCGACCGGTTTCTGAGTGCTCCCATTTTCCGTCGTCGCCCCGAGGAACGTATAACAACGAGTGTACTGGCGACCGGTTCCTGAGTGCTTCCATTTTCCGACGCAGGCCAGTAGGAGGTAACGACGGGTGTACAAGCGAGCCGCGAGTCTTATACGACCTCGTCGTTACGGCGCTCCGTTTCCAATGGAGAGGAGCCTCCTCCGCGATACTCCGACGCGATCGTGAAAGCTGCGAAGAGCCGTGACGCGGCATGATGCTTTTTTCCGCGCGCCCGATGGACCATCGTCGTATCCCGGCCCCTTCGCGTCTCGCTCCATTCCGGCTCGATTGTTCATTTACATCGGTGCTTTTTGTTCTTTCGGGCGAGCTTTTTTTATCTCTGTGGTAATAAGCGCTTCCTCCTTCCGCCGCGCAATATTAATACGCAGCTCCCTCGGCGGAGTGAAGAGGGAGCGGCTCCATTGTGCCGCGCGCTAATAAATAAGGTATGTCTATTTCCGAAGGATATTCAATTCGTGAAATAATCTCCATACATCACAAGTGGGGAAGTCGGACGAGGGCGCATATAATATACGCGAAAGAAGAGGCCCTCGTTTCGCGCGTCGGCTCGTATTAAGCGCGCGTCGCACGTACCAGTCCGTTTTTCCTCGAGAGATCAAAGGGAGCCCGGGCAGCGCTGTGCGGAAACGTGTCGGAGCTCAACTCGCACTTGGCTGGCCACAATCGCGTTTGCCCCGGTCAAATATGCACCGTCCTAGTGCGTGGCCTCTCCCAACATCCAGAGCTTCCACTCTGCCTTTCGCTCCCGGAATTCCTCGGACCGAGAATTAAGCTCGCATTCGAGCACCGCCTCGCTTCAACCTATACCTTTTTACGTGGATGTTCGTGCGAGTGAAGTGGTGAATGGCACGTTTGAATATAATTGAAATTTTGGAGGGGGTGTCGGGTCGATTGTTACTTCGATAAAATCGACGGGAGCTACCTGGCGAGTGTGATTGAAAGCGAAGGATCTAATCAAAGATCCGCGGTGTACACTTCCGCAGAAGAACGATGAAACTAGATGAAACATTAATAGCTTTGCATACCAAGATGCTTCGGAGAGACTAATCTCCTCGAATCTCTGGAGTCCTCGTAAATCTATAAGATGCGATGGGGTAATAGGCGGGGGTGGAAACCGTAAATTCGAAATATATCTATGGTTGAATAAGATACGAAGTCGATCGATAGTTGCTTCAAGAAAAAACTTTATCTCGAAGTTAAAAAATAAAATGTTTGTTCAGTAGCTGTTACAAAAAAGCTTTTGTTGATTTGGCGAACCGCGGATTATGGTTTTTGTATTAATAACAATAGCGAGCGATCGTAAAGTTTATCGATAAGCCGCTGTTCAAGCAAAACCAACTATTTTTTTTCGCCTGAAATCGGAGGAAAAAGTTTGTTGCCAATGTTCGCCTAGGCAAACTTTCATCAAAATTCACGATCTCAATGGCATTTATCCACAGGCATACGCGTGGACAGGCATTTCATGCCGCACGCAAAACAAAAAATACTTTTTCATAACCGTCGGTAAACTGAATAGCTCAAAAAAAAAGCTGCATGTTAGTGGCGAAGAATAAACATATAGTTTTATTACTTTTTCAGAACACATTTTACGTGAAACTGCCATTTGCAGTAACTAAATCGATATGCGGATATTTTAATTTATTTACAAAAAAAAAAAAAAAAAAAACGAACGGACGAACAGTTTAATGCCAACATTAAACATCACTTTGTAAAAGAGAAAGATCGCGCATTCGCATTTCATTACTGTTATTACAGTGCTTCCACCAGCCAGAAGTTGCTCCATTTACAACAAGTTACAGGCCGCACTCGTCAGCATTCAACCGTGAGTTTCTCAAAATATGCTTTTCCCTGTCTTTGACGCTCGTAATAACGTCCTCATTTTCAAGTGCCTCATTTCGAAACTAATGTTCACGCGTTTAATGAACTATTTAAAATAACGCGAAAAAAAAGCTCCACTAGTTAAACGTTAGAGCTTTCGTGCAACGCCGAGCGCAATCATGGACTCTTAAAAAAAAAAAAGAAAACAGAGGGAGAGAGAAAACTAGAAGAGCGAAGGCATAATCTCGAAGGGCTGAAAAGTGTTTTTGAAACGGGGGCCGGCCGTATAACTTCGTTCTTATAAAGTTCGCTCGGGCGCTTTTATGTACAGAGCGAGCCGCGAGGCCACGGAAAGTAAATTAAAGTCTCGCGGGACTGCGGGGATTACATCGAGGCTTTATCGTTGCGACCCGGCACCGCGCGATTGTTGCGCTACCGAACCGAAGCGAGTCGCGCAGCCGCGGAAAAATAATGCCAGCGGCAGCGTCGCGCGTCGAACTAGGCCGAGAAGTTCCCGCCGAGTCTCACGCCAGCCGAGGCTTGTCTTGCCGCGAGGGCGAGGAGTGAGCCCCGATGAAAATTTCGAAGCGTCGCGCACCACCGCGACAAGATGAATGGCTGGAAATTCTCGGGAGTTTCCTCGCTTAAGTGCGTCGCGCGTAACGTACACGTATTCAAAATTTCAGCACCTTTTCATCTTCAAACACGTCTGCGTCTCCTGCGAGGCGCGAACCCCGGAATGCCGTGTAAATTGATAAATTATTCCCTCTTGCCATGCGAATTTTCGTTGGCTCGTGAGTAACCGCGCGTCGTATAAAGGCAAAAGGAATTTTTTTTTAAATATAATAAAATGTTGAAATGTTGTAAACATCTCATATCATAGAAATGATAGAGCTTGAAAGTGAGGTCAATTATTTTTTATTTGATTGGGTGGTTGGTCATCTGTCTTTGTCGAATATCAGAAATATTATTGCCTATAGGAGAAAAAGGAGAATAATTTTCTTTTAATAAATTATCTATACTCGATTTTACATTAATTTGTCTAATCATTTTTATTAATTCTGTACTGCTAAAAAGAAAGAACATATTATACATAAAAAATTCTAGACGATATAAAAGAAAAACATTGAATAAATATAATAATTTTTTGGATTAATTTTTTCATCGAAACGTACTATTATGAAAGAAAAAGATGAATTATAATAAGTCTGCAAAGCTGCAGTGAAGTATTTTAAAAAAAACTCACTTGAATAATTCGAACGTGCGATTTCCAATAGAGTGTGCTGAAATAAGTCGAGCGGTTAATAGCCGTGGCTCCGCGTATGTCTTCCGATCGATTGATCGACGTCTTCAGACGCATCGATATGAACGTGCACCGCAGTGGCCCCCACCTCGGAATCGCTCCGCGGCGAGTTCGCCGCGTATTCGATTCCATTCATTAACGGGTTGGACTGCGCCGCGCTAAACTTTGCAGCGGCAATTTGCCGCTGGATAGTCAGCCGCCTTTGTGGGTGTGTGTGTGTGGCTGTGTGTGTGTGCGAGGGAGACGGTCCGAAAGACCGTGGGAAGAAGCGTAAAATACAGTTCTAATCACGGCACGTCAAGAGCACAAAGTAGAAAACTCCGCGTGCGTCCAGAACCGGTGCGGAGCGGCCGAGGGGGCGTAGCCTCCGTCTCCCTCGCGCTCTCGCATGACCTACGACCAGGTTAATGGTCGTTCGAGTTAACGCGCTTCCCCGCTCCTCCTTGGCCGGTCCCTCGGCCGCGACCACCGTAAAATTGGCTCGCTGAAAATTTTCCCGACGCCCCGGCGTTGACCTCCGCTCGACCCACCTCTCTCCTCTCGCCGCTGTCTCCCTCGATTTCACGATCCGACACTTAACATCTCGTTAAGCTGGCCGGGCCGTGCACCCGGCGCTTTTTGCCCGTCCTCCTCCTTTGGCAAAAATTCAATGGCGGAGCGGGCGTGTAGGCTCGCGCCACTGCCCCTCCCGCGTCTTCGGCTCCATGAAATCGCAATCGAACGGGAGTCGCTTTTTCTCCATCGAATGCGAGCGAACTCCATCGTTTATTGCCGAATTAAGTGACTCGATGAAAGTTGGCGCACAGTCCTCGTCAATTCCATTTTATGGAACGTCCAAATATTGCCCCTCGTTTCGTAACCGCGATTTCATCTTATCCAGCGTTCTCCAAAAGTTCAACTAAACTTCATCATTTGGTATATTGCGATTGATTTTCCTTCGAAGGTATTATTAGATAAAAAAAAAAAATCGGTACCTATAATAAAAGGCACGTAAGCATCTTTAGTTGTAAGATTAAGATTGCCGTCGCAGTTCAAGTTAAAAGCCGACGACATTAATCCAAGAGTCGAACGTCTTTGAGGAGGGTATACGTTGGGCAAGTTGGTGGGAATCTCTTAATTTACGCTCCACGCGCCGTGAAACTCGATAACGATCGCTCGTACAACTTGGCGGTTACGATTCCCGATGGCTCGCGCAGCTTTCCCCATCGGCCGGCCCTACCGGCCCTCTGCCCCCGCGAGTACACAGTCCGCTCGATTCAAAGCCTCGAGTTATACGCCGACGGTAACACCCGCAATTACGGCCAACTTTAACGCGCCCGCGCGGAAATTGCGAATATCCCGGGCGTAATTTTCTTCGCGCGCGCCCCGGACCTGGTGCTGCCTTACAAAAGACAAATTAGCCCGCTTATAATACGTCCCAGGTAACGCTAATCGGACAAGCCCGAACTCGCTATTTGCTGGGAGTTTAATGAGCTCTCCCGGCTCGCCCCCTCGATTATACGCGCGGCGCGGCTGTCGCGCTTTGTTGATTTTCCACCTTAGCCGAAGAGTGGCTGTATTGATACTTGCCACCTGGGAGTATTTGATCGCTGTTAGCTGCATTACACTCGCCGCAATTCAATGAAATCTAGAACGCGCGCTTCGAACTTCCATTAGTTACTCAAGAAAATACATGACGCTCGTTAGGGAACGCAAATTTACGCAGGAATGACCGAAATTCACCTGGTCGTGTGCATTATTGTTATTGAGATTTGCAATTTTATTATACTAGATTTGTTGGATAATAGAAGGTGATCTTACTGTAAAATTCATCTAAACAATCATCAATGGATTGCTACTGCGTGTTCTTCTCTTTCTTTTTGTTTCTATTGTATTTTGCTTCTACCTTTCTGATATTTTCATTACTCAGTGCTGATTCCATGCATGTTAGACAGAAAGAAACGACAAATCTCATCGACACATCAAATTATGAATAGCTGCCTTCACTTTTAGACTTATAATGTCTAGAAGGAAACCAGATCATTTTTTAACTTCCTTTTATCCGTCGCTTAAAAAATATTTACATAAAGACTTTCAGATTTTCTCGTTTGCATAGGATTATTTCTAATACTATCCAATAAAATTGGCTACTTTTAAAGTATTAAAAAATTTTTATATGAGAGTTAGTAACTTTTATAATACAATACTTTTCTCTCAGTGTAATATTTACGTGTAGATTGACGGAAATTCTCAATTAAATTTGCGCGGTTATAAGTGGCCAGGCAGCGTGAATTTATAGAATTTCAATCGGAATTACATCGGCAACGCGTGAAACAACTTCCCGTCTTGTCGAGGTAGCTTAATGAATTTCCATAGCCCCGGCGAGCGTCGCTTCTCCGTAGACTCTTCTCCGTCATCCAATCAGCTGAAACGAGGGCCGGAGAAAGGAAAAAGCGAGCGCCTCGGCCGGAAATGAGGCGAGGCTAAGGGCGACGATTCGAAGTCCGAGGACGGGGGTGCGAGACAGACGGACACAGAAGTACACAATTACCCGAGAGGAAAATTGAAGGCGCGCACGCCGCAGCTCGTTAGCCCCGAAGGTGACGAAGTGTGCGCCGAGGCGAGCCAAGAGATTCGCGAGAATCTCGCGGGCCCCCCCGGCCTTTCGACTCCTTCGCGAACTACCAAAATTACTTGGGCGTGCGTCGTACAAGTTGCGGCGGGGCCAGCGCACGGCATTCCGCGGCTGCGCCAGTTTCTCATTAACAATCTATTAAGGCGGCGCGAAAAAGTGCAACGAATTAAATTGATGTCAAGCGCCTCGGCCTGAAAGAGTTTCATTTCCTTTAATACGCGCGGGGAAAAACCGGGGGAGGGCTGATTGTAGGTCACTGAGGAAAATGATGATTAAACGGCTTGCCCGAGAAATTAGCGCGTGACTTTTAATTCTTTAACGTGAAATATTGAAGAACGTATATGTAATTTAAACTTTTTTGCGGTAAAAAATGTATCTATTTCGATTAAACGTTATAAAGAATTTATAACGAGTACACTAGTTGATTATTTATAGAATTTTTAAAGAGTATTGAACAATAAAGTCTAAAATTTTATATACTTAGTAATTATTAAAATTAATTTGATAATAAGGATTTAAGTATTATTGAATTAAATATTTATAAAAAATATTAATAAGAAATTTATAAAAAATAGTATGCTATTACAGTTTAAAGCATGCGATAGACTGAGCTACCTCAATTACCAATTTACTAATTCATTTAAAAAGTAGCTTAATGTATTATAAGAATAATTTTATCATTTATAAGGATATTAATTCCAACTGCTTAATTATTAACACAACTTTTTTAAAACATTATTACAGGTCTCATTGACGGTTCGAAGAGGAAATTACGAAAATAAACTATGACTCAGGTATGGACTTTATATTATTTTATAAACTAATGAATTACGGAAACAATATGCTTACTTTTTTTTAAAGTGCGCAGCTATAAAGTAATCGCATTTTATTTACGGCGAGCGGGAAAAACGGTTATTGAACTTTTAAAAGTCGCCGTCTCTTTTATAAATGTTTAATTATTTTCGTTAAACTTCCAAGTAGATCGGTCAATTTGCCCGAGAGGAAAGTTTATAAAAAAAGTTCTTAAAACTGCAAAGCGAAGGGGCACGGCAGGGTGCCGACAATACTAATTCTAAAGCCCTCCTGGCCAATCTGCCCTCTTCCTTCTTTAATTATTCACTCCGGGGCACTTTTATTTTTTGTTTACCTTTAAAATCGCGCTGGAAGCTCTTAAGCTCGTTTAATTATTGACAAACTATCGAAGCTTGAAAAAAAGCGATTGTCTGCGCCCCCAGCAACCCCCGAAGCTCGAGATTGAAGCTCTAGCCATTAATATCTAATTTAGTTGGCAAGATCGTGCAAAATATACGTAGTGGCCGATGGTGTGGGAGGGTCGCAGGTTGCCGCCGTCGGAGCAGGCCCGGCTGACCGTCATAATGCCAGGATAACATTCAGCGAAGCTTCCAGAAAGCGCGGAACTTAACGAAGCGAAACTTCGTTAATCTTAAAGAGAAGAGCTCCTCGCGGCTAAAATATTCTGGTGCTCACCGCAAGGCCCCGCCTCGAAGTGATATCTTATACCGAAGAGCCCTCGCTTCGCCTGCAAAATAAGCATTTTCCGCGTGGCGCGTTATTACAAACGAGGAGGGGCAATTATGCGTCGAATCGTCGCGTCTGACCATTACGGGCCATTACTACTGAGGAGCGCATGAATGTAAACTGTACCGTCGATCCGTTCCGCGCGCTCGTATATTATTCCGGATACCCGGAAAATAATTAGCTCCCACTGCAGCAGTGAGTCATAGTAGCAGCGATCGAATAAAGCGGAGATTAAATTAGCGGAAACGCGCCCGGGCGGGCGGCTGCGCAATTGTACGAATTCTTGCCGAACAAGATAGCCCAGCGAGCAAACACGCGCTTTAATCTCAATTATAAGCCTCTGCGCGCTCTGTGGAGCGTATCGTCGCGCGGCAGTTAGTCGCTGGCGCGCATATGCGCGGCGTCGGGGTCCTGCCGGTAGTTTGGCGGCGTCGCGCGCGTGCAAAGCGTACACACGTGCATGGCCCGGCGAGACGCGCGTACAGGCTGTGCGCACGAGGGAGCTGCGGCTTTTCAAAGAACACACCTTGTAATTACGTCGCAGCGCCGCGGGAGCGAGCGTCTTGTAATCGTATATTCCCGCGGCTCGCATAAATTAAATGCACCGCGTTTCTGCTTTAAAAGGGAAGCGCAGGGGGAGGGGGGATAGGCTGATCCATCCGCTACGTCGCGCGAACCTTCCCGAAACTGCGCGGGAGGAGTGAAAAGGAAAGTAATTTGAAAAGCGACAGAGCTTGGATAACCCGGTGTAATGAAAATGTGCTTTTTCTTTCGAGTCGGGTGTGCATCTTCGAAGCTTTTGCCGGGATTCACCGGCGGTTTTTAATTATTTCATGCCGAATGTTGAAGGCGTCCGAGAAGCCACCTCTTTAGCTCGGGGCAACTGATCTTTTCGAGGAGTTACTACGGTGTAACTGCGGTGGGTTTCTCGTCTTTTCACGTTTATATTTAATATTTCAAGAAGAAGCACGCGCACAAGCTGAATTTGAGTTTATTTATAATTTATCGACGAGCGCGTATCTTTCGTTATGTATTTATGATTCCTTCATTTTTTATAACCAATTGCCGAGCGTGGAAAACCAATATTTGTACGAAATCAGCGAATTTGCTAAGTGTTTTATTTCATTAGACAATGCAGTTCAACGGAACTCTTAGCAAATACATAAATCAGAAAAAGACGTTATTTATTCAATAATTGTCTTCTTATTTAATTATTACTTTATTGTCTAATTTCTTTTAGTACCTGATGAGGGGTGGGGCAAACAACCGAAACGTTGTGCAATAAAAACTGTTCACTATTGCATAAAATTGTCAATAAAACTTTTTAAGTACCTAAATAACCAAACTTCCGTCAACAGCATCACTACTAAGTATCAATTCAATAATCGTATTTAAGAAAAAAAAAAAATTTGAAAAATGAATAGCTACCGCATCAGTACACTTTGGGCAGGTAACGATTAATCGAAATAGATCCAAGCGCAGAAAACTCGGGCAAGGATCCTTTCGTACAGCCTCAGCTCCTGGCGCGTCTTTCATCCCTCGGTGGCTGTAGCCCCGCAATCGAGTCCGCCGAGGGCTGCACTATTAACAAACCGTATCCGCGGCTGCAATAAAAGCTCGCTCGCTTAAAGCGACGAGCTTGGAGCAACGGACGTGGAATCGATCCGAGCGAGTCCGTAAGTCTCGCTCGGTGCACGGCCGAGCGGGGGTGGGAGGCCGAGCGTCCGGCGGCGGCGGCGGCGGCGGCGAGGGTACGGGAGGCTGCGCCGTCTGGCGGGGCGCCCGCTCCCGAGGCAGCCGAGCCGCGCTAGTGCTCGCGCAGCGACGCACGGGAGCGCAGTAGTGTGGTGCCGGTGGCGCGGTCCGTACTCGCAGTGTCGCCTCTCCCTTCGCCTCTCGTCGGCACGTGTTCCCTCTCCCCCGAGCCTGCGGGACTCACCCCCCGGTGTCGGCCCCCGCGGGGCCAAGTGAGTGCGTCAGGGATAGTGCGCGGCAGCCCACGAGTCCTGCGGACACACCGGCGAGCCCTGAGCACTCGTTCCGAGAGGTGAGTGCGTCGACTGACGAGAGACAGTTTGTTTTTTTTTCATCGTTTTTTTTCTTTTTTTTTTTTATTCTTCGAGGAAGCGAGCGCACGCAGCAGCGCCGAGTGCATCGCCCGGCGGTATGTAGGTCGCGCGACAGGAGAACGAGTGGACGCACGCTCGGCCCGGCGAGGCGCGCGTTCCTCGGCAGGCGCTCCACGTACGCTGAGGTATAACCGCGCGAACGCGTGACCAATTACCTTCGAGGAGCGGGCGCACGTACGCCGTGGCACCCCTTCTCCAGCCGGTGTAATTCGAGAGGCGAGTTTCGCCGGCTCCTAAATAAATCTCCGGCGTTTGTCTGCCTCACTCGCTCCCTGGGCTCGATCGTCTCTCGGCGCGCGTCCTCGGCCCGTCTATAATTAAGCTCCTTCCCCGATAAAACACAGCCTGCCGATGCGAGTCTCCGCCCTCTCGCCCTCGAAAATTGCACGCCATTCAGTGCGGAAATTGCGTTGCCCTCGTGTTCGACCCCACTCTACCCCTATTTACCCCCTCGTGGAACGGATGCCTGCACATGTGTGCGTCCGTCCCTCTTTAACGGCCGCGCGACTTATCAATTTTGCACAGGGTCGAGCGACCCGCCTGCCCTTTATTCTCCGGCAAGATTCTCCGGCCTTGATTGTCGCACCTTTGTCTTAACGAGGGCGTGCGCTCCCTGAGTAATTGATTCGATTTCAGCGGAGCAGAGTGCGTATAATTCACGACGGCGATCCGCACGCTATTCCCCCCCACCAAGTAGGTATAGTGTTTCGATTTTTAAGACCGTTTTATTTTACGGCAAAAAGGTTTAAGGGTCTGTGCTTTGTGCATTAGCATACGGCGAGCGCGAGTTACATTTTTTTTTTTATATTTTAAACCAGCATAAATCGAAACATCAGAGCCGGAGGCTGTAAAATACTTGGCGATAAAATTACGGCTCCAGCTTCTTTTTATAGCGCACCGGCAGTGAACTAGGTGTACTCACCCCACCCGTTCTACGGTCCGACGAGCTTATTTCCGGTGCGACGTATCTATATATCGGGATCCAATGGTGCTCGCGAGTCGATGAATCCCGGGAGCCGTCGAAGCGACGAGACAACGCGGAAAAGCAAGGCGCGCGAGGTCAGCGGCCGGCCGGTTCCGCCGCGGCAAACGCCGGAGCGATAACTGGTTAAACCAACCCACCGTGTTACCCCCGGACTAATTAAGCCCGGCAGAACTTTCGAGATTGAGGTCTCGGCCCTGGCTCTCTCTGTAGCCCGCGCTTACACGGGACCGCCCGGCCGCGCGCATTTTCTTCGTTGTAAAGCCACCCCCCGTGAGTTTTAATCTCGCGGCGACGAGCCGACCGCCCGGCGCAAAAAGGCGCCGCGGCTTCGTTCATTTAACTTGGGCCGCGCTAATCGGGTAGCCCCCACCCCCGCGCGGGTGTAATCATTAGTGGCGGCGAGGCTGGAAAAAGGAGTACAAAGCCACCGCAGCGCCGAAAAGCGAGCCGGCCAGTGGACGATCGAGTGAAAAATTATGGCCGGGGCTGGAAATCGGCCGGAAAACGGGCGCGCGCGCTTTCAGTAATCCCTCGGAAAAGTCGGCCGCGCGCGCGCGTGAGCGAGCCGTCGACGCGGAAAGGGTCATTTGTACTTCTCGCGGAGGGGGAGATCCCCTGCGGTCGGACGGACGCGAGCAGACGCTTCGCGGGGCACGGATTCGTCACTGTCGCCCACGCGCGCACACACACACACACACACACACACACTCCGGAAGAGGAGTATAGGGTGGGAGCGAGGCACTTGGCCGTCCGTGGGGTGAGAGCCTCTTTTCCGGTATTGTTTTCGCAGCGAGCGCGGGCCTGATAAAGACGCAAAGGAGGCGCGATGATAAAAGGCTAGACGCGAGGGAATGGCACTGTAGCGGGACGCCGTTAGCTTTATTGCTGTCGTCTCTCTCGCTCCGATCACGTGGCTCCTCTTCTCTCGCTTCTTGCGCTTTATCCCACTTTTTTTTCTTTTTCTTTTGTTTCACTGTTCTTCTTTTCTCTCTTTTTTTTTACTTGTTGTGTTTCACTCAGGCTGGTGGCATGCCGCCGCTACCACGCTCTCTTTCTTTTTTCGTCCGTAGTATTTCTTCAGACACCTGCAAAGAAAGTCTCTTCATTTGCTTGCCGCACAGTATAGCTCTCTCTTGCAATTCCCTGAACTTTTAATGGTACTGCAGTCGTCATTGTTGATTTAAATGAATGATATAAAAAAAAAAATTGTTATATAGTTGAAGTTTTTTTTGTATTTTACCTTACAATGCGTGGGATCTGCGAAAGGCAAACCTGAAGTCTTTCTGTACTTAATTTATACATTTTTTAAATTATTTTAATTATGGCGCTGAATGTACAGCAAAAAATAAAGTAAAAATTATAATTTGTTTGCGTAATCAAACATTTTTTAAATTGCATAATTTTATTAAATTTAAACTTCATTTAAAGCCATAATATAAGAACACAAAGAAAATATTACATTCGTATAAAAAAAATGCGAAGTTTTTAAATTGCTAATAATTGTTAGGAAAGTACTAATAGAAGTTCGCGAAACTTTCGAAAAATGTAAAAACTTTCTTTAATACACAGTCATAGAACAGTATGAAAACTTCATCGAATTAGCATAAAAATAAAAGATCTTTTCTCAAAAAACCACTTTATATCCGGCAGTTTTTCACCGATCGATCCCAAGCCAAACAGATCACCCTACCCGTTACGCCTGCCCTAAAAATAAAAAAAATCGCACCTCGTCGTCGAAGCCAAAATCACCGATACTCGAATTCTCTCGCGACTTCATTGAGCGCTAGGGCTCGCGTAAACAAAGCCCGTAAAAAAAAGGTGCACCCTCGCCTCTAGTGCACTCATCTCGATAAAAGAGCGCCGAAGCGCGTCACAATGCAGGCCTGTGGCGCGCTTCTCGCGGGGCATTGTCGGCGCACCAGCGCCTTATAGTCGCGGTCCCTTTGACGCGCCTCGCTCCCAAAAGGATGAAAAAAAAAATATTAATAATAATAAAAATAAAATCCGGCAGCGTACGCGTGAGCGCGAATAATGCCGTCGACGAGCTTATCCGCGGCATCCGAAGCTTTCCCTTTCGCGGCGACGCCTGTACCGCGGGGGGTTATTAAATCGGCGTCACGCGCGTCTCGCCGTTTATTAATCCTTACCCCCAACTCTTCGCATTATCGAAACGCACTTTTACGGGCCGGGCTTTTTTTTGCACTTCTCGCCCGTGGAAATTTCCGCAGCTCGTAAAGCCCCGCGTCTCTCGGTGCTTTGATGAAACGCCGCGGTGAAATTCAATCGAGCTTTCATTTCTTACGCCCGGCGGGCTCTCTTATTCCGCGCGCGTGTTGCCTTTTACGATTACAATCGATGAAAGTATGCACGTAGCGTCGTAAATAAGCCGGGAAAATTGCGCGCTATTGGTGTATATAATATATATGTATATACACGCACACTTTAATAAGGTTAATGACTCGTCGGCGAAAAACCGTTCATCAAAAAGTTTAACGTCACTTTAATACGCTCAACTTTCCGTCAGCAAATTCGTCCCGAACTTCGACTGAAAATAGGGTCCTGTGACATTTTTTTTTTCACCTCACCACTCCGTTGCTAATGTAACTCTCGTATACCCTTCAAGAGCGGCGCGAAGTCGCTAAATCTCCCGTCGCATTTATCGCCAGCGACCTGCCAATATACCGTATGAAAGTCGTCGCCGTGCGAGGCAATAAACTCCACTGCAGGGATAAGCTATCGACGTCGAGTGCAAAAATTTACCCGCTCGCGTCGCGTCGCCCGATCAAATCCTGGCCCCTCTCCCTCTATAACCGCTTAGACCGCGACGAATGGCAAAAATCAATCACCGAGAATTAACAAGCGATACCTCGAGTAATTGTTTCCACTTATCGAAGGAGGGATCGTGGACTATCGCCTCATCCCTATATATAAAACGAGAGACTGCGGCCGAGATAAGGAATTTATATCGAAAAAGAAGTGCGATAAGGGGAGGGGAGGAGGCCTTTTTTCCGCCGGGGAAAAATGACCTATCGTGGCGCAACGGTGAGAGGAGATAAGGTCGACCTCTTTAAAGGTGAGGGTGCGGAACGGATGTGCGCGCGCGCGACGTCTAATGAAGCGTCAGTTGCGTCGATTTGCCATCGCGGCGACCTTACAGGCTGCTCACTTCCGGGCTCATCCTTATCCTTCTCGCCTATCGCCTTCCTTTTTTTCATTAGGTGTCGCCCATTATTTTTTCCGTGAATACTCTTTCCCACCTCGGAGTCCTTCGGCAAGATCGATCGGGCTCTGCGGGGAATCTGAATTATTGAAGGATGGAATTTACATGATCTGAATGCGCGTAATGAATTACTCGATGCAGTAAAAAGATTATGGATTTGCTGGAGGGGAGGCCTTTTCAAATCACTTGGAATTTTTTTTTTCCTCCATTGACGAAAAAAATTGTAGAGCCGACGAAATCCAATCATTAACGATGCTTCTTCGTTCTTTTCTATTCAATTTATTATACTGCTATTCAGTTTAAGAAGACTCATTTTTAAGTATTTCTACTACGGATATATTGAGGAAAGAACATCGCACTTGAGAAGATTAATGAATATTTAATCTCTCATTAAAGAGAAAAATATTATAAAACTGTTCATGTCGTAAAATGTAACGATCAACACCCAACAAATAAATAATCTTAACAAATATTATAAAAATCTTTTAATCAAGAGGTTAAACGTATATACACAATGAAGTCTGGACATCAACTAATTAAAACAGTTGTTAATAACAAAGTTCATTTTAATACAAAAATATTGTTTTTAATACAAAAATATTGTTTTTAATACAAAAATATTCTTAGCATCGTCCACATAAGCATATATACATTTGAAACAATATTAAGAACTATTGTTTTAAATACAAAAATATTGTTTTTAAAACAAAAAAATTGTTAGCATCGTGCGTTGACATTTTAGACTTTTTTTGGAGAAATTTCTCGCAAAAACATGTTCAAATGCAGGATGGAGGAGGGGCACCAAATGGAGGAGGGACCTTTTTCTGAATCTGCGACAGCGATAATATATTTTTTAAATATAGATAGATATAAAAGAAGATTCACATCATATTTATAATATTCTCTCTTAAAAAAGTGATGGTATCGATAAAAACATCGACGTTATACCCTTTTAAAAAAGGATTTTAATAGAAGCAGAAAAGCAGGATCAGCAGATGTTTTTTTTTTTCAACGAAAACATTAAATAATTTCTTTTCACGACTAGTCTAAACAGTCGTTATAAAAAAAAAAATAAAAAATAGTCCGAAATAACGCGAGTCGATAAACTCCGCCACTTTAAAAGCAGCAGCGTATTTCACACGCAGCTTATGCTACTTTAAAGCCTGTTACGAATATTACAGACTAAAGCTTAACCATGTAAACAGGTAAGCGCAGGCTGCGCAAATAAATTTGATGTCAAATCACGATTATGGCATGACAATCGGAGAACGGGAAGCGTAGACTAGATTGTACGGCGAATTGTAGCCCTAACCACAACAATAGTGCGTTCGCATGTGGCGCAAACAGGCTTGTCTGTCAGCGCAACATCGCTGCAATATCATTCTTTTGGCTGGTGCGTTATACACGGCGAGCAGAGCGACTCCTCCTCCCCCCCCCCCCCCACCCTTCTCATAATTCATGCCGCTCACGCCCCCGCAAAGTACCTACACGCACTCCGGAGCCGAAATACAAATTTAATTTGAAATCTTGTAAATCTTATCTAAATTATTCCTCCCCCGCAATCGGATCTCATTTCTCGGGGCGTAATTTCCCTTCCTTGATAAATTACGCCCCGGCGAGGAGAGGAGCAGCGGCAGCACAATTACGCGAATAAAAGGGTCCTATGGTGTATATATATATAACAATGATAGTCGCAATATCGCGACTCGCTGCGAAATTCGATTGCCGTTGCGAGTATGACGAGGGCCGCGCGAGGCAAAATAGATAGAGGAGAGAGTGCGCAGGATAATAATTGCTTGACGTATCTTTGCGAGACCGAACGGGGGGGAGGCGTCGTGGGTGGGAGGGGAGAATCTTAACCGCAGCAGGGAGTCGCCTAATGACGTCGTTATACGGACGATATCGTCGTCGCCGCTCTAGGCGCAATAAACGACGACAATGGCCGTGCTGGCCGCGTGCAATAATGATTTACTTAAGGAAGTATCCGCGAGAAACGCGAAACGAGAGCGACGCCGGTTAGCCTTCTATATTTAACTCGCGATGGACGCTATATCATCGTGGCCGGCAGGCGCGAATCTCCCCCACCCTCCTTCATCCTCCGTCGTTTCTTTTCGTTAATGCGAGAAGCGTTACTACTTTTTTCCATTACACTTTCAGAGGGATGAGTTACCGCGCAGGGCGAATATTCAACTTGGAGTCATATCGCCTTTTTATGGTCACGCCGTTCCCGTGTTCTTGTAATTGAACGTTAAAAGTCACTTCGCTTTTAGGCTCTTTCTTCAGTTTAAGCGGAAACGAAAAGTGTGCCCTTTACGTAGGCTTCTTTATTAAGTATTTACTTGCAGCTTAATTTTATTATCTCTTCTGAGAGTTTATATTTATATACAAATATATCTATACTTTCTCGCCGTTTGCGTAAAAAAGGATTAACTCGAACCGCAGTAATTCGGATACGCTTATACTTCAGTTTTAATTTTACATTGCAATTGGGTGAGGATATCCTTAATTAAAAAATTATTATTAATCCAAAAAGTTGCGAGAGATAGTCCCTTAATTAAATTTAAACTTCAAGACGAAGTAAGCGCTTAAAAAAACATCGCCCGCGATGGCGATAAAGCGTCTCATACATACGAGCTGCTTGCACCGTAATCAAGCGTAAGCCCCCGCGTACACTTGGCACCCGTGCCTCCCCCCAATAAATACACAAGCTCTCCAATCAATCTCCTCCTCATCCCTTATACATACCACAATCTAGCCCTGTCTTGAGGCCCATCTCCAGCTCCCTCTCGATTTTTCGCCTCCTTCCTTTTTTAGCCTCGCCGCGCGCATCCCGCAGCCCCGGGAAAAGGAATCCGCCGCCCCCTCCGGACCTGCCTCGCACAGCCAACGGGCCGCGGAGCCTCGGCTTGTATCGCGGGAGAAAAGAGTAGGTCGAGCGGTTATCCCGAGGAGCGGTAATCCCTGGCCGGCCGGAGGGTGAGCTCGATAATGGCGAGCGGCGCTAGCTGCGCTATCGCGCGCCAGATTTCCGCCCCGCAATGCCGGCAAATACCTGTCAGCCTCCGCTATCCAAATAAAATTCCCACTTGGTAAAAGAGAAAAAGAAGACGACGCGATTCTCGGATTTTCTCACGTCTCGAGATTATACGCCTCGCGAGCTTTTTTCCACGAGGGTGAGATTTACAGCGCGACCTCGGCTCTTGTATGAGGCTTCTTATGGTGAGTGTGGGTACGTTTAATTTTTAAAGCGATCAGCTGGTGCTTCGATGGCCGGGATTTTATTAATAGGTAAATTGGGGCTTCATTAAATTTTGCGAGGAATGGAGCTTTAATCTAATGCAGCCTTTCAATCGCCGTACGATATTACAAGGAATTAATGGATTTCGACCGGAGACTGACAGCTATCTAAATATTGCTAGTATCAGGAGCATTGTGTTCAGCTGCATGCGCGAGCAATGTCAATATTTATAGAGGGCTTTGAATTATTAAAATTTACATCTGACGTTTCAATTGATTTTGACGTGCGTTATCTCTTAAAATAAATTGGATAGAATTTTGATTACAGTTACGAGTATTTTAATTATATTTTGCTATGCAAATATATTCCGACAAAGTGGAATTAATCATAATTTAAGGGAATTCATTGTATTACCGATATATTTATCATATTGCAATTATTATTGTTAATTCTTTGTAGCATCATGTTCTTTGCGTGGCTTTCAATTACATGAAAATATAATTGGCAAGCTAATTATGTTTGATAAATATGTGTAATAATATACACTATCATCATAATTTTCAATAATTTACAACCCAATGAATATAAAATAAAAATAATTAAAATTGTATACATAATATTGTGTAACGCAATATCAATTACGCAAATTTTAATATTTCGTAACTTAAGTATATAACGTATCATTAATTTTGCGTTAATATTTTAAATTCGTAAAAATCTGGTTGAAATAAAATGGCGAAAACATAAAAAACATTCGAAAAAAAAAAAATTGGCACATCATCTGCCACTTCACGTAGCCATTGAGCACTCGTCCCGAGACACAATGCGCTCGGCGTCGTATTGTGCAACTTAATTCAATCGCCAGAGTCGGCCGAAAGTTGGGAATTAAGAAAAACTTTGCCAGCCGGTGGGAAACCTGCAGTCGATCGAACGTTTTACTTGCTATGCATCGGTCGCCCAGCGCCAAACGCGCCGCCGGTGGGACGAGGAGAGGAGACGAACGCGAAAAATCGGTGAACGAGGAGGACGGAGTCTTTAGGCGGTGGAAGGGGGACAGAGTGTATATACATAAAGTCGGTCTCGCTGGAAGAGTAACGCGTGCTCGGCCTGTACAGTTACCGTTCATTGCCGTTCCTGCTCACTCGATTTACGAGGAGCCACTTCGAACTCGCGAATGAAGTGCATCCGCCAAGTTTCGCCGAGTTCCTCCGCCGAGCCAAAAGGAACAACCGGACCGAACAAATTCATTCACTTCGTCTCTCCGCTTCTTCGACTCTACTGTTTTAACCCTCTGCCTGCGCCTCCCCCCACACTTCCCACTTGAAAACTGTCAGTTATTCGATTTGATTTAACTTCCGTCCCTTTGTCATTTTGTAAAAACTTCTAAATTGCTAATTTAGTCGTTCGCGAAACTTTAGCAGCTTTTTCATATGGTGTACTACTATGTTTGCAGATTTCTATCCGCTGGTGGAATGTTCAATTTTATTTTGATAAAAAAACATTTTTTGAATCTTTGACAATTAGTAGTATCTAATCTACACTGACTAGTAATTTATATTAATTAAAAGTTCAGTAAATTTTTCTAAATTATAGTATGGTACTTTGGTCGCAGACTGACATTTAGAGGTTTATCTACATATTGGTCATAAAATATTACTGAATATTCATGAAATATTGTTTAATATTCTAAATTACTAAACAGTTTAATCAAATTTCTCAGATTTACAGTAGTTCAATATACTGAATTCACAGTAAAAATTATACTACATTTTTCTCAGTGTAGTCTCAATTATAATTAGATAAAAAATGACATAAGTATTATAGATATTGAAGCTGCATTTTCTTCTAAAAACAAAAGAATTATATATTAAAATAAACGCTAATATAAAAAGAAGAAAAATAAATATTGCTTTCTCATAGAGAAAGCCTTGTGTCGCCAAAATTTTTCGATCTTCAGGTTTTGACGTAAAAGTACTTATTTAGGTTCAGAAAGGCCAATAAAATACTTTTTAGAAAATGTCTGTATGTATGTACG
>JAWWEN010018551.1:0-20033 GCA_035582955.1 Sycophila texana | reverse complement strand
TCGCTTCGCTCGGCCGAAAAACGTCTCGGGAGGCAAATAATCCGCTTCCGCCCCCGTTGCATAATGTACTATTATAGTGAAAAAATAATACGTCTACTGCATTAGATAAAAGTAGGTAAATGATAAATGTAGCTTACCCTATTACGACGTTCTCCATATTTGGACCAGAAGGTCACTTTACACGTAGTCCTCTGACCGGTTTGTTTATTGAAAATTGAACACGTGTCAAAGGGTGGCGAGTACAGGTGCAAGGACACCGCTGGATTCACGGTGCTGAGATTCTCAACGCGATGCAGTCCAATCGAATCTGTTTTAATAATATTACGCGATATTTTTAATTTCCTCCAAATCCGCAAGATAAAATATTTAATTTCTAATGTAACAAATTTTCATTGAAGTTCTATTTTTATATATATTTTTATATTTTTATATATTTATTAATTATAAATATCTGCATTAAAAGGGAATTACAAATTTAAAGTGAAATCATTAATTATCAGTTACACGTGTTAAACAATTAAATGGGTGCAATTTAAGCAAGTCGTATATTATTTTTTTTTAATTTGTACTTAAGGATCCTACCATTAATGTATGTGACGTCGTTGGTACCGTAGATGTTCCTGCCGATTTCTTCCAATTCCTCTTGGCATTCGTTACCTTGGTCATCGATGTATTTCTTTGGCCATTTGTATTGTGTCTATTAATAAATAAAAATTTGAATTTGGATACAAGAATAATGATAAGCAAATGAAGAAATTTGTGTACGCTAAAGCGGAGTAATCTTAAAAAAATTTCGATTGTAGATATTTTGTATTGAAAACAGCATGATACATTGTATCGTATCGGAAAGTAATGCAGTATTAATTCAAATTTAATTCAGATTTCATCTTGACCCAAAAACTTTATATAATACTCTTGACATACGTCGTTATCATTGTTAGAATATAACTTCGCAGTACAACCAACTTCACAAAACATTTTTAAAAAATTTGTAACCAAAGCTAATTTTGTTTTCTAAAAATTTCAGAGCTACTTCATCAAAGAGCAGATCATCGCAGCGTAAAATTTAATTACTTCCAAAGAAGCCGTAAGATTATAATAAATGATTAAATTTAAAAGAGCAGTGATTTTACAGCTAATATCAAAATATGACTTTCGTTCAAAGCTGCAGACAAATAAAAAAGATCATCCAGTCATTTCTTGCCGTTTTATTATTGTTGACCAGATTCACCTCACGAAATTCTCGTGTCCCTCTTAGCGCGCTTACTTCATTCGCCCTTATAAAAAAATTAACGACAAGGCGGTAAAACGGGACTTTCAGCAGAGTGCCCCTTCAACGTCGTTACAGAAGCAATCGGCCCGCCCAGTAAAATTTTGTTGAAAAGGAGCTATAATTACCTCGCAGAGCTCGCCCTGCAGTATCTTCATGACGCAGTGGGCGTCGGCGTGATCATGAATGGAGGAGCCGTGTCCCTCGCCCCAGCACAGCACCATCAGGTTGAACTTGCCGTTGCCCTCGTCGACCAAGTTCCTCGTGTACCTGAAAGCAGGCGCGTACGGCGGCGGTCAAGTTTAATGACACTCGTATGCTTTTCCGAGCGGCACCGGCTATAATTGCGGCTGAGGCCGCGCGGCCACTTAACCGTGGGCTCACCTGCGCACCTGCGCGGTTAGTCAGGCGCGCTGCGCACCATTGTGTACACCTAGCGGCCCTGGCATTCGCCTCTGTTTAGAAATCCGCTCAATTTTGCCGTTCGAACGAGATATCCTTTTTCTTTCTTTTCAGTGAGCAATGACCTTTGCTTTATTTTTATACGGATCGGAATTAGCGCTTTTTATTTGTCGCAGGTGCAGATTGCAGTTTTGCGTCCGCATTTTATCTCCTGATTAATGAGAAGGGAGGGAGATGTTGCTTGAATGGAGCAAATCTTTAAGTGTGCCTGTGTACTGACTTATTGAGCTGATTACGCTTTGTAGTGTGGCGAACTCGCAAACTGGTGTTTATCGTTTTTTTTTTTTTTTTGTTTATATTTTTATTCTTCGTATGATTGATTTTAAAACAAATTTAATGATAATTTTTAGATTTTAATTGGCTTAGTACTCATTTGAATAAACTTTTAATAAAAATTTTATTATATACATCATTATTTGAAAATTTGTTTTTACCGATATGATTAAGTGTCTTGTAGATTCTATCTCACGCATGAAACGTACTTGTAACGTATTTAATTTTATTTTATTTAACTAAAATGTTTTCTTCAATAACATTAAAATCATCTAATTGACTTACACTTTAAAAAGACTGTCTGATGCTCTCCTGTTTTCATTTATAGTTAATTTTATTTAACTAAAATGCTTTCTTTAATAACATTAAAATCATCTAATTGACCTACACTTTAAAAAGACTCTCCTGATGCTCTCCTGTTTTCATTTATAGTTAATTTTATTTAACTAAAATGCTTTCTTAAGTATAAACATTAAAATGAACTAATGAATCTAAACTCCAGAAAGTTATCCCTACTGCGAATCGTCTTTCATTTTCTTTTAGCAATGAGACGATTTCTCGTACATTTTTATCGCAGCCATGTTGATAAATATCCAAATGATCGAAACCTGTTGGAAAAATGCTTTATCGAAGGATAATCCCACACTAGCAGATCACCAATTACTTTCACTCGAGTATCGACATTTTCTCCTATCACAACGAAGTGCCTCGATAAATCTTCCGATCGCGCGAAATATCTTATAGCGATTCCCTTTTAAAAGTGCAACCGGCAGCTGCGGCAGGCACGAGCAGCTCATTATTTTCCAATGACAACAAAACATTCGCCGACGAATCGTAAATCGTAAATCGTAAATTCATCCGTCTGTATATATCCCGCATTACAGAACCTAAAGCAAAAATACGGCGTCACGATATGAGTCGATCGGCGAGGTTGCCCGGGCAATTTGAGCGGATCGATCTTTTCCTGAAAAGCGAGGGAAAAACAAGGGAGCCCCGACAATCGAGTGACGCAAATCGAACGAGCCATCGTAAATAAGCCTTCCGCCGATCGTCAGCGCGCGGTGCGGGCAAAGAAGCCGGCCGCTCGCATTGGGAGCTGCTCATTAGCCGTCGCTATCGGCGCGCTTCGCGGTAGTATATTAGGTGAAAGATCGGCAGTGAGCGAACTTATCGAGGGCCGAGGGATCGGGAGCCACGAAAAAGTCACCGTACGTTTGTCATGAAATAATGCACGCTGCAGCGGCTTATCGGCGCTTTTCTCATCCGACGTAATCGTTCGTACGCATGTGTACGGTTCCTCGTGTGGACGGAGATCTCTCCTTCGTTTTTATATTTTAGAGACGATTGCGAGGGACTTATCGGTACTCCTATTTTTTCTTGATCTTCCGGAGCCGATTATAAAATTTATATGAAGGCATCTTTGTACGATTGATCAGACTAAATAATTCTAACTTTTAATTGTTTCCTTTTCGATGATTTTGGAGATGATATAAATTTAAATATTTGTTATCTATGTGCTACAACCGATGAGTCGTTATTATCATGCATGTCTAAATCTTCATCAGATATTAATCGCGTATTATATATAGTTAGTGAAGACACACTTGTTTGCATTGGAAAATTTTACGGATTTGCATGATTCGATTGTGTTTTTCCAAACTTAAGAAAAATTCAGATTACTAAAGTTATTAGTATAAATTATTATAAACAGTCGTATGGTATTAAATATTGCCATTGATTAACTGAGTTAGAGAAAAAAAAACATTTACTTAAAATATTAATACATTTACATTTTCATTTGTAGGGTTAAGAATCATGTAGAAATTTATAAACAATAACTTTTCAATAATTATTATAAGCAGAATTAATCAAGTGTATTGTTAATCAAATTTAAACTTAAAAGATTGCTTTAAAATCACATTTGATTAAATACTTCTATTACATCAGTAATTAACTATCTACAACTTTTACTTGTTTACTAAATATCAAACTAGTATAAGTTTGTTCCTTCCTTTAAAACTTTAATTCTAGACTTATTCTATAACGTCTTATGACAAATAAATTAAAAGTAATTAAAAGAAACTATTAATTAAGATTTATTACGGTAAGAAAGCAGTCCGTGGTTATGTAAATATGTGAACCGAAACATACAACAAGAAGCTGTAAAATGCATCCTATCATAATTGCAATTTATCTCTGTGCCTTTTTTTCGGCTTCAACACCGCCGAAGGCTGCATTCTAAAGAGGAGCGCATCCACCGGCGCGAAATGCATCGTGTCGATCCATCCCCGCAGCAAAATAAACGGGAAAACCGAGCATAAATCGCCAATCGGTCGGCGAACGAGCATTAAAGTAAAATTATTAACGACTATGATAACCCCGTGAACTTGGCGAAATAATGCGTATACCGATGCCGTCGCGTCGGCCGCGTTTCGTCAGCGCAGACTCTCAGGCTCAAAGAAGCGTCTCTACTCTTTTTCTTCCCCCCGTCAAGAGGCATGTATAGATTTGAAAATTTCGTGCTGTACGCCTGGCTTGATGAAATTTTCGGCGTGTCGCGCACGAACCGTTATATAGGAAGTACTTAGGCGGTGACAAAGCATTTCCTTTCCCTTTTGTCGGTTGCAGCGCCGCCTGCGCATTTCATTCGTTTTTTCTTTCTTTTTTTTTTGGAGGAAAATAAGAAATCGGTTAGCGAGGCTAAAAAATCGGATGGAGTTTTACGGAAAAATTAGACGATTGTTTGTTCGATAGCGATTAACTTGTTGAACGCGAATGGAGCACAATAGCATTTATGAATGAATCGCGGAACGCTTGGGATATTATCTCGAAAAATTTCTTGAACGTTCGACGATTGATATGGTGGAACTTGGTAGATATTTCTTGTCGAACTGAGAATTTTCGATTTTTTTTTTTGCTGCAAATTGCATTGTGTTTTATTATTTTTAAAAAATTTTCTTGCTAGCGTTTAAATTACCCGTTTTATGCACGTAAAAAAGCTCCACCTTTATCGAAAATATTGTGAAAATATTTAAGAATATTGCAAGTTAAAGTAGAAATTAACGTCTCCATTCTTATAGCCGGAAGCATTAAACTAAGTATTGTTTAAGATAAAATTTATTCCAAATATTTAGATGAACTTAACTCTTTTTTAGTTTATTTACAACAAAATTAAAAATTTCTATTTAAAGTAAAGGCGGCTATTGTTTCTTAAAAATAAAGTTATTGTAAAGCCAACTGGACTGCATAAAAACTTTTTTTTTTCTTTCTCAAAGTTTCAGTAGAAACCTAAGGTTACACTGTGCAAATGATCACCTACTTCAAGTTAACGGCTTTTTAATTCAAGAAGCAGTAATTTTTTAGCTCTTCAAAGGATTCTTGCGTGACTAACATTTTTTAACAATTTATTTTAATCGCAACTTAAGTACCAAAAGTTTACTTTGCCCTTATAATTAAAATCCATAGGACCCGATGGAATTAAAATAATTCTTCAATCGTACTTAAAAAGAAAATAACTGCCCTCAAGAACTAAAAATCGGTAAACATTCAGGTGCGCAGATTCCACTCGCAGAGTTTACCTCGAGGAGCACTCACCTGTATCGATCGAATTTGGCGTACTTCTTCCAATCGAGTGGATTGCTGCGGTAGGCAGCCATAAGGTCCTGCACGTGGTCGATGTCGACGTCGCTGGTAGCGAAGGCCTCGTGCAGCTCCTCGACGAGTTCTCGCAGCCCCAGAGGCTTGTGCGCCGGCCTCGAGGCCTCCTGCTTCAGCTGCGAGCAGCTCCTCGCCGCCAGTTGTGACTCCCGGTTGCACACATCCATCCTCTGGCTCACTCCTTTTCCTGGGCTGTACCAACGACCGTCGACTGCGCCGCGTACAGGATTATCGGCGGAAGCGAGTCTGTGATCCCAAACACCTTAAATCGGCCTTTTCTTTTCTTATTTTTCTCTCTCTTATTTTCTCGAGCCTGCTACAGGCTTTCGGGGGGGAATATATCAACAGCTTAGTTGGCACCCGCGGAGAATCAACTACTGAGCGGCGGTGCGAGAGCCGCGAGCCGAAGGGGCCGCGCGAGAGATACTCCCTACTCTCCGGGCCCACCACCTCGACTGCTATTCTTCCCCCAGATGAGGCGCGAGGGGCACGGCTGGGAAACGCCGTTTCTTCACTTGAGCTGCTGTGCGTTTAGTTTGTTTGTGCCGGCGACGCGGGGCTGGCGTGAAGGACTCCTTTTTCTTTTCTTTAAAGGAAGATGATCGGCCGACTGGCGATGTGAACGCTTCTCTGAAATTCGACAGGAGATTGGAATCTGAGATTGTGGAAGAAAATGTTTTAGTGCGCTGAGAGAATTGTCTTGTGAAATTTGCAAGAAGATCACTGGGGAACTCGCGAGACTCTCCGTCCTTTTTGCGTGCATCTTGTTTAATTGTATGAGAACATTCTCTCGGTGTGTTGGAAACAAAAAGAAGAAAAAAATTTAATGATTATTTTCGAGGAACTTTTTTTTCCTTTGTTTAGGGGTTTACGTATGCAGTTGTAAATTATTATGAAAATTGCAAGGGAATATTTTCCCTAAGGAAAATTTTTACTATTTAGAAAAATATACTTTTTTTTTTATTTTAAATTTGAAATTCTTAACACCCATTTAATGTATCTTTATTCGATTCTAATAAAAAATACAAATGTATTTTATTGAAGAAACTCGTGCACTGTCTCACATATTTAAAATTCACTTTACTTTTTTAGAGAACAGTTTAATCAAACAGTTTCTGTCTACTCGATAAGTCAGAGATATACGATTAAAAAAAAAGACAAAAAATATTCAATGAAAAATATTGAGTTTACCTAATTAAAAAGCGAATTGAACTATAAAAGTAGATAATACGTATATTTGCTCGTCTAAGCAATAAATTTTCGACCTAAAAAATTGAATAAATGTCTACGTGATATAAAAAAACAGCTGTTTAAATATAAAATGTTTGTTTTACGTATTCTTAACTCTCTAGAAAGGAAGCTTTCAGTATATTTCTAAATTAATAAAAAAATGTAATAACAACGGATGTATTTCATTGCTTTTATTATGCAAATCCCTTTAGTGACAAATTAACTGTCTACGACGCATGCAGTTCACTTCTGTATAAAAGTAGAATCTTAATTCACTTGCGAAACCGAAAAACTTTTGAAATTAAATTGAACAAATTAAAAAAATGTATAATTTTTATCATTTTCATATCATCAAAGAGAATCTTTATCATTACTTGTTTAAGTTCAAATGAAATATTTTTGCATAATTAAAGAAAAATGTAAGAGATGTGATAAAAAGCACTTTAAAGTAATCAGAAGACATAATAAATATCTTTAAATTATCAAATGATTCGATAATTTGTTAAATATCATATTGAACGTGTATATAAACAAGCTATTGTTTACTACAGAAAAGTAGAACCTGCAACAAAAATAGGAGTATGCGAAAGCAATTGAATTAGCAAAGTGTCGCTGACATGACGTCGTTGAAAAATATTTTCGTTTCCATATCTCATCAACGTAATGTGAAATTGTTTTCAAGCCATTATCATTGCGATTGAGGATACTGTGAATCTGATCATTAGGAATTTTTTATTATTATTCATCGATTTCAGTTCATCATTACCGTGTCCTTTTAAATATTTTCGACGAAGCTCCTTGTTTACCCACGACTTAACAATATAGGTGTGATAAAGTTTTCTGATAAACTACCGAAACTGGGTTTCCCTCATCCGTTTGTTCAGCTGAAAATTTATGTCGAGGTAGGATGAGTCGAATCCACGTGTATTTGACTCGCTCATCTATCGATAAAGGCAACAGTGCTAAATAAATAATTTGTAATTTTATTATCTGTCTCGTGATACATATTTTGCAAAAATATCTCAGGTATCAACTTACATCACGCGCTAATTACGATAAACGTTGAATCTAAAGTCGATCTTCCTTCTGACATCAGCAACATTTAGTTCCTTTACTAATTTGAGGAGCCTCCGTAAAAATGCATGTGCACCCTATTTCTGCGCATCTACAGTCTTTCTTATCGATGCTTCTGATCAATTTACTTCTATTAACCGGTGCTTTAGGCGTGCAAGTGCGAGGTGAAATTTTCAATATCCGATAAGGCGAGGACTTGCGGGCGCGATATCTTTTTAAGCAGGTGCAACTGTACCTGGACAGGGTCCGCTTGCAAACGCAAACTTCTTCGGGGTACAGACAGAAAACGCACAGACGCGAAGCTTCCCTTTTCACTTGTGTAGCTTTCGATTGCGCCTCGTTCGGCTGCAACGAAAAGTCGCAAGTGCAATGCACTTTCAACCTGTCCTTTGGTTTGCAGAGGCAGCCAACGCGTTTATTTGCCATTTTTGGAGAGAACCGCGTACTTTTCTCTAGGCATTTTTGAGTGGCTTGGCTTTTTAATTTGTAAACAGGTAGTCGCGATTTTTCGGCGCATTTTGCACTGTCGATTCTGACTAGAACCTTTTTCGAGCGAGTGCTCCTTCTTTCGTCCACTTTTTTGGGAATTGCCTTGACCGAGACCTGTATATCAGATTTACCTATAGGTGATAAATGAATACTATTTAAATGATATGATATTGAAGTACTTGCCTGCAAAACTTGAATTTGTCACTTTTTACATTTTTTCCTACGCTTCGAACGACTACTGACTTCCTCGTTGCACGTGACATCGCAGACTAGCTTATCTTTCTTTTTGCCTTTGAACAGACATGCCACTTTAGAGAAAAAGCAACCATTCTTGGATTTACTATTTTTTTCATCGCGGCATTTCTTTTTCTTCTTCGATTTTTTCGAGTTGGTGCAGTCAACCGATTTGTCAATAAAATATCTGGAAAAACACGTTTAATTTGCTGTTAATTTTGTGAATGAACCACTCTAGAAGCTGAAGTTTTAGACGATATCCTTACTTATCGCACGTGCAAATTTGATCGTCATATCGAACATGTTTTTTTGAAGAAGAATCAGATCGCTTTTTACTTTTATGATCGTTGCTGCAACGAAAAATGAATAATTAAACTTTTGTAAGTGGGAATTAAATTCGGAACAATACGTTAAATCCACTTGAAGGTTATTTTAAGTAAAATCAACAAATGTGTTTACAATAATCAGTAATATAGAAATAAATAAAATTTACTGCATGTGCTTAGTGTCAATTTAAGCAGCAATTAGACATTTTTTGTGTACCTAGACATGCTCGCCTCGGGATCCTCGTCCTCTTTTTCGCAGCCCTCCGAGCAAATGTAGATATTGATGTTGCCCGTCATGCGACGATTGTCGCTTCGTTTGTTTAAGTGAGACATATTTAGTGATTTTTTTTAAATTTATTTCTTCCAAATTTTTTTGTTTACATAGAGGACCATTAATTTTGTAATTTTCGGTATCGACAATTCCTGGTATAACCGTTACGAATCTCGTCATTCGTATATGAAAAAATCTGGAATAATAATAGTCGTCACTGAAAATATTAAAAAACGAAGAATTTAAAATACTCACATATACATTTATTATCTTCTCGAGCATTTTGAATTGAAACCTATAATTAGGGATTTAAAGAGAATTATCCAAACGAATTTAAATAACGTTTAATAAATTCAAAATATGGGTATAACCTAAAGACACTAATTATTACACTAAAATTTAAGTTGAGGTTAAGCCTTATATTGTTTATTTATATAAACAAATACTCACAACAAAAGAAAAATTACGAACAGACCACATATATTTTTTGAGCACTTACTGCGATATGTAATAAAGAGAAAAAAAAATGATAACAAAAATTTCAATTTTATTATAATTAACATTAAAAAAGATTCCTCGGATTGCGCATGGAAAATCACTGGATTCGAGGAAAAAGTAAACTCTGTGTACCCAAATTTGTTGTCACTTTATTTTTCTCACATTTAAAAAGATAAGACGATTTCATTTATATAACACACAATATTTCCATTCAATTCATTGACGCTAAAAACAAAAGGCTCAAATTTTTCTCTTAGCGGCGTACAAAGCAAGCTATAAACAGGAGTTGTAAAAACCCTGTAAAAAAACAATTTGCCACGTCCGCAGCACATACTTAAGTAAATAGTGTCTTCCTGGAAGTACGATTCGGAGCATCAGCGGCAATCTTCCTAAACAAACGAAAGCAATTAAAAAATCTCTTATGCGTTAATTATTACCTCCGTGAGATGCACGTTTCGGCGGAGTTAGGGTATGGGTCCGCGAGACGCAAAGTTCACTCCAGAAAGGTCGTAAAATATATATCGCTCACAACGAGTGCGTATACTTGCGGAAACGTGTTTCGGGAAGTGAGCCGCAGATCCCCCATTGACTTTATCGCTCGTTTGGAGAGTTCGGTTTTACGTGCTGCGCGCAGACCGGAAAAGACCCTGCACTATACATACTAATCTGACGCTTTCTACAAAGGTCGAATCTATGACGATAGATTTCACGCCAAGATCGCCGTTGTTCAAGTGGCAATGACTGCATAAGCAAATCCAGAGTAACGGCTTCCTCTTCCTTGATGAGCTTTTTCGGTCGCGGCCAGCTGCTACTACTCTGTATGTAAATAGAGCGGAGGTGTTAACTCAATCTTTTCATTGAATCTTTTTTAAATTTACACTCCTTATCGACTGTATACGTAAAATTTTCGACTAAAGTGGAAACGACACCTGATTTGTCGTCACTTGAACTTTCTCTAAGCATTCATTTGAAGTACCGCACTTCTCGGCTGCTTCGAGAAAACTAACGTTAATTTAAGCACACTCATGCAGAATTGGAAGATACAATGTAGTAAATACATTCTAAGCAATATACACTGCAAGTTTGTTAATATTTACCGAAGCTGCGAACTATTACTGAAGCGTTCGATGAAATCGAATATTCAATTGCACGAGGAGAGAAGCATCGCCGAGGGAGCTACATGCAATTAAAAGTATAACTATGAAATCGAGTAATTATAGGAGAAACGAAGCATATCGAGTGAATTTTCATTTTTTAATTAAAATTGTACGAAGTATTTTTTATTCGAAAATGAAGCCGATTTATATGGGATGGCTATAAGGGAACCTCTCGTCTCCGTTGCATCTGATTGACGTGCACTTGCATGCGGAAGTATTGGAAATAGGCATCTGTGCCTGTTGGAAAAAAGTGTTTGCTTATTAAGCGAGACGAGGTGGAAAAATCCACGTTTTAATTGAAGCTTTTAAAAGGAGGGAGGGTAACGCTCAATATTGTGCGTTATTACAATGCATCGGATCCGTTAGGTCTAAGGAATATGAGGAAAACCGATTGGAAGAAGTGTTGATCCATTTTTAATATCCCTTTATACTTGGTGGGATCGAAGTGGTAAATGATTCCAGGAAGACCCACGAGGGAGTATGCACCATACTCGCTATTGAAGTATCCAAGAGTATGATACATTTTATTATTATCATTCGTACTTTTCTATACACGACGCTATATCGTCGGTCTGGAGCAAGAAGGTGCCACCTCGGAATCCGGTTAGAGAAGGTGTCATCTCGGACTCCAGTTGAAAAAGTACCATCTCGGAGTCCGGGTTGGGAAAGGTGCCATCTCGGAGTCCGGATTTAAGTTTTGAAAATTTGCAAAATTGAAATATTTGCATAATTTGAAAACTTTGGAAAGTTTCAAAATGTCAGTTTTAATTTTTCAAATCTTTCAAATTCAAGTTTATGTACGTGTATATGTATACATATACGTATACATCACAAGAATATACTGCATATATATATACCGTGCAGCGCACAATACAAAGGTATATCGTCGGTCTGGAGCACCATTCCCAAGCGGACGGTGAGATGGCACCTTTCCCAAGCGGACTCCGAGATGGCACCTTTCCCAACTCAAGCTCCGAGATGGCACTTTTCCAACTGGAGTCCAAGATGGCACCTAGTCTAACCGGGTTCCGAGGTGGCGCCTTCTTGCTCGAGACCGACGACCTAATAACTCAGAACGAACCTTCCAATTTTATTACAATGTTTGTTATTTATTTCAAACAAGAGCAATAGTAATTTGCCATTCTTAATTGTACTACTATATAATCTCAGCGTATCATCGTATTCTCGTAAAATTGATGAATGAAGAATAAAAATTATAAATGATGTTTGTTTCATAATTATGTAATAAAAACAATAATTAATTTAAATAAAAGAATACTACGCTTGCAATAAATTTATTAAGCTCGAAATAATCTTCACACTCATTATTAATTACATTAAAAGGTTAATTGAGTGAAAAAAAAATGTCTTTATAAGACACACTTTTCTTGAGAATTCATAACACTATCGACGGGGCAATTGAATGCCTTTGCAAAATACTCGAAGTTCGAAAGGGTTCCGATGACTTTGTAATCGTTCGGCATGTAAAATCTCGGATCGTATTTTTCCAAATACTTGGGTGTGGTATTTTGACAATATTCCTGCGTAAAGAGAATCGGAGAAGCTTTTCATTACCCTTGTTAAAAATGCTATATAAAAATTCTCATAATTTCAAAATCCAATACTATGGTACGATAAAAAATTCGATATGTGAAATCTATTCTTTTTAAAAAAAAACTTTTACATTTTTTTTTTTTAAATAAGACTTACTTGTGCATATGATAGGAAAAATAACTGATCATTTGTCAACTCGTCATATTCTGAGAGTTTTTTACTTGACTGCTTCTCCACATTAGCTTGAAACGCTCCGTAAGCCACCTTTAATCCTATCGCTCTGAACATGCTATCATCTATAACTGCCGGTCCAACCTTAAATGAATAGTATAGTAATTATTTTTAAATAATTTTTTTTCACTTCAAGTAGCACTTGTATAATTATGATTTTTTACTTCAAAATATTTGCTGTATTGCCTCTCTAAGCACGCTGTTTTCGGTCCATAACTCGTGTAAGTTTCACCAAGATCGTGGGACCACGGAGAAGTATACACGTTGGTATTAACTAAAAAATATTAAAACGTAATAAAAAAAATATTGAAACTCTTCTTTTTGTAAAACATATACTGTCAAAACAGTCAGTCATCTTTTTTTGTTCCAACTATAGTTTATAAAATTCACCCTTTGTTAAATTTTATCTATCAATAAACATTCACCAATTATTAACATTATTATTGTAAGTAACTTTATTTGCTTGTAATGTATGCGAAAATACAATTACCTTCTTTCAACATTGTTAGCGACATTAGACGGGCTAACTTTGGAGCCATATATCCGTATCTCATAGATCTGTAGAAAAAAATCAAAATTAATACATTATGAAAAATTATTAACACTTAATAACGTACAGAGGAATGTTAGACTGAATAAAAGGATTTGTAAGCTGAGCCATTGAAAGCACTGCAAATAATAAAATCGTTCGTACATAACATAATATTCGACATTTGTTAACATAAATTCAAAATTATGACATTATTATATAATCTTTCATATTCCTACCTAACATATTCAGTGAGAGAGAATAAAAGGTCAGAGGATGCAGCGGATCAAAAAATCCAACACTGAAAACGTAATAATGAATCAAAATATATAAATATTAATATTTTTTAATGAATTACATTTCTGCATGCTAGAAATATTTTACATTTAATTGTACTATTTTACATTTGATACTCACAATTTACGGATATTTCTACGTCCAAGCCATTTTAAATTATGTTTCATCCGGAATTGACGCGTGAGTTGAATATTATCGAAATAACTTGATGTGGCCATAATCTGGGTTAAATTTTATTTAATAAAAAAACTTGACGACCTTCTTTGTAGATTTACGTTTGCTTTAATTACCTGTCGAGGCAAGTGATTCATACGCATCCTAATATATTGACTCGACAAGCCTAGTGACCAATTCAACCGGTGCAATTTGGACATCGATTATTCCTTGGTATCTTCATCCACCCAGTCTGAATGTTCTATCTCGTCGAGCATAGCACTGCGCAATTCATTCGCCATGTCATTGATCTGAAAAAAAAAAATTTTACATGTATTGTTTTTCTTAATTATGATGATGAGAAGTTTTCAAAGACGTCGAACTGTATGATAGAGCAATTTACCATTTTTTTCGCATCTTCTGTACTATTTCTCTTCATATAAGCCCATATGACTCCCAATGGAAATTTCATTTCGTATATACACTCTTCCCATCTGCAGAATCAATTTGCCGATTAAAAAACATGTAAAATTTGTAAAATTAAAATTGATATCGAAGCTCCAAAATATTCGCAATGAATCATTTTATACCTTTCTAGGGCACCTTCGTCTGGCCTGGATGTTAACTCGCTGAACAATTCGCGAGCTTCTTTGTTCAAGTACTTTAACGACGAGGCAATAAATTTCCAGTGAACGTAATTAACTTGAAAAAAAGAAAACTTCCTATTAGGAATAATTTTTTTCTTATTTTTAATATTGGAGCAACACGAAAATACTTTCAAAATTACCTATCACTCGGTTGGGTGTAGCGTCGAGTAAAATAAGCAATTTTCTAAGGTAATCACCATCATCGACTCCTACTACAGTTAATTCATTGACCATTATCCAGCGCGCATTTTTGCACAGAGCCTTAAATACTTGCAACCAATTTATCTGCGCAGCCGCCAAGGTAAATATCGTTATTGCGGTAATAAAATGAAAATTTCGCAAGGCCACGTCAGGAGGAGAAAGAAAAACTCAAAAAAAAAAGAAATAAACCTAATAAAAAGCTACTTACTCTAGACGTTTGATTTTGTTGCTTGTCTTCGTCGTAAAAGTCCTGCAGCTCTTTGATTGTAACGTATACGCGAGACGGTTCTAAATCTTCCGCCTCTTTGGCTGTGCTTTTTATCTAAAACAAGAAAAAAAGAAAAAAGAAAATATATTAATTGCTTAACACACTATTCAGAAGATATTTCAATTTTTAAATGCACATAGGCTTGTGCAAACAATAAATTTACTCACCAAGTGTAAATTGCTTTCGAACTCTAAAAACTCTTCTATGTCTTTTGAAATTTCTCCGTCGGAAATAGTTTTGTTCGCTGACTTCGCGAACATTAGAGCTACGTTTTTTACAAACTCTTTGTATTTTTCATCGACGTTCGTTTCCCTTTTATCGTTTAATAGCGTTTCGTACAAGCTTGGAAATGGCTTAAACAACTGAGAAAAAGAAATAGTTTAATATGTAATTTTTAAATAAATAACTTCCAGAAGTTAAATTAGTGGAAGGCCTTTACTAATCATTAAAAAGTGCATTTGTTTTGTCTAATTTTTAGTGAAATTTAGTTTAAAGTTGTGTAAATATAAAATTCTGTATAAGGTCAAATTTATCTGTTTATTATTAATAAATAAATTATAAATTTTAGTGGCTTTTCTCTAATTTAACTTCATAGATATAACACGGGTGATAATATTATCAACATAAAAATAATACCACGAGGGAGTTATTTTGTGGATTTCTACGGTCGACTGCAACTTGAATATTAAAAAGCGAGGACATATCTTTAAATGATGAATAATATTCGTGAATCGTTTGCCAATCGTGATCGTCGTTGTTCCAGTCGTTGCCCATTAGCATGGGCCAACCGCCCAGGAAAGAGAGAATTTCTTCAACTGGTTTTACCCCCTCTTCTTCGATTTTGTCTGTATTACATATTTCAAAAAATTTAATAACTCGATGCATAAAATTATTCGTACGTTTTCTTTTTATACCTAAATCCATGCAAGCCTTATACCAGATTTTCTCACGCGCAAGTAAAGCTGAGTCCTCGGATGTATCTTCCTCCTCCAAAATTTCTAAAAATAAATGGAATTTTCGTCAATTCATAATTGCAATTTTAATAGAAATTAAATTTCAATCGATTCATCCATCTTACCTTTTACCTCGGCAATGGCATTGGTTTCCACGATTCTATCGAGGTTCCAGATTTCTTTATTAGCTGGCAGTGGGAAATTCGTCGCCCAACCACCGCAAGAGAAAGTATAAAAATCTTCACACGGGTCGACCGATTTGTTCATGGAGTTTTTTAAAATTTCGGCTACAAAAAATTACGTTTACAACTTATTTATTATTCAGCAACAAAAGTAAAATATATTTAGTGGCTACAATATCGTTTAAGAAAAATTTTAATGTCTTATTCGATAGGAAAGTTTTACAAATAAGTGAATTGGAGTGTCTCACCACACTCGTCTGTATCTACTTATATAAATCTCTATTTGTATCGCTTGTATCGCATTTAAATTTGTTTAATTTGTTTACGTACTAATTTCTTTTTACTTTTGTTTTTTCAAAGAGAAAATATAAAAGAGTTTTTGACTTATCATTAAATTATTTCCTTGATTTTGATTAAAAATATCACATTCAACGTACCAACAATTGTACACTGTTCTTCCTCGCAAACTTGTAAATTTTGTTCGGACGTAGCAAGTTCTGCTACAGTTGTGCGTATAAGTAAATAAAATCTGAAAAATGATTAACAACGATCATTGCTAATATTCTTTCACAAATAAATACATATTTAACAAATATGTAGAATTTTCTCTCTTACAATAATACTTGAAACAACATCGTTACAACATAAAAGCTCGCCCGTAACTAGTCAAAGTCAGAGCTGAACTGAAACTATTTTCAAAATGTATCAATTTTTATGTACTACCTCGTTAGATGTCAATTACTTGTGCTTTTTCAAAGGTTACGTCTCTATTCAGCCTACCGTGACTAACGACAATATAATTATTACAATTTTTTTTTCAAAACATTAACTTTATGACTAACATAAGTAAAGCTTTATTTTTATTATAAAACTATAAAACCATAGAAAATTAACATTAATTAATTAAATTCATTATAAAAATATTTTTATTCAATTGCCCACTTTAATACTCGCTCTTCCTATCACAATTATCTCTTTAAATGCATGACCAATTTAAATAAAAGCGCATATTTTTACATCATAACATATGCATCATCCTCAATACGTTTCCGTTTGAAATTTCACGTAATACGTATAATTTAGTAAAATAGTGCGTTGCGTCACTGGTGAAGAATTTCCTGTCAAAGCTCGAAATCTGCAAAAAAAAAATCGCTCAAAAATCGGCGCGCCAACTGAAGTCCGAGATGGCACCTTCTCTAACCGGATTCCGAGGTGGCACCTTCTTGCCCCAGACCGACGATATAACGAATCAGGGTTAATTTTTAGTTAATGTTTTGGTAAAATAGTAAGAATATTGGTACTCGTAATAAATAGCTTTGAAATGTTTTTTTTTTATTTTTCGCCTATTAAATCTCTATTATAAATGTTATATAAATTAAATCTCTAATATAAATTAGATACAAATTAGAGGTAAACAAAACTTAAGTTTTAATTAGTAATAGCATTACTGAGTATAATCAAGTACTGTACAAATCTTGCCCTCTTCAGCGATGGCATCAACAATAATTATCGCTATTTCATTTTGAATATGCATGTTTGCGTTTCGTTAGGAATCATCCGTACATTCATAAACGGTGCCGATGTTGCACTTTACTTCTGAAAGCCCCTGAAACATCATGATAATACATTGACAAATTTAACTGTTTGTTCTTTTTATTTATTTTTGGATATGAAGCTTTTTAAAGTTTATCCACTTTATTGTAAAGAGTTAATTGAAGTTTTTATTATTACTTCGTCGTTTTTTGTTTACCTTTTTATGTTTTAATCTGACGTAAGTTCCTTGATCTCTCGTTTCAATTCCAGACGTCTCTTCAAAACAAGATTCTTCGTCACTATTTTCCTCCCTTAGAAAAAAAGGAATAATATTGAAAACGTGCATTTTTGTAACAACAATTTGAAGGTAAATTACTTCTCAGATTCTTCGTCTTTTTTAAACAGAATCGGCTGGAAACCACTAACGAATCTTTCATCTGATCGCCTGTGTCGTGAACATCTGTGACCACCACCACCTGAGTATCTAGCAGTTGGTCCTCCGTGCTTCCTGCAATTTTAATTAATTATACAAATAAAAGGTTACAGATGAATTTTAATTAATATTACCTTTTATCGGCTAATTGTTTCTTCTTTGTTTTTTGGCTATTATCGATATCAAATTCGCGTGCGTTCACCGCTTTATCTGCTTTTACAATGTTGTCATTGTCAAAGTCAGATGTTAACGAACTTTTTCTCTTTGCATTCGCAGTTTCCTTTTCTACCTTGCCCTTTTTCAGAGTGTCACTCTTATCTATATATCCTTCATCTAGCGCCTCTTTAGTCTCTCTCGAATATTCCTCTTTCTTCCTTTTTTTCAATGGTTTTCTACGTTCTATGCTCGTTTCACCGTACGATTCTAAGCTTGATAGAGGATGGAAAAGTCTCTGACTTCCAGGCTTCGCTTTGCGTGATTGACCCTTTTCATCACTCTCCGCGTTTATCTTGTCTTCCACGTTTAGCTTTTCGTCGTTATTTAAGTATCTCTTTTCGCGAAATATCGACCTTCTCTTATTATCTGTGTAGTATAAAAATTAATATTTATTATTTAAAAAAGCTTGAATTTCTCCTGCTAAACCTACATTATTACCTGAAACATCAGTTGACATTCCCGAAAAGTCAAAATCTTCCACATACGACGAATCTGAGGTTTCAGTCTTAGAATCGTACCGTTTCTCGTTACATTCGGAAGTGTAAATGTAAGAATCCTAAAAACATTAAATAATTTAATTATTATTAATTCTTTCGTAAATCTATATGAGAAAACAATGGATACATTATCGTCAATGTCACTAGTGGTGCTACGTCTCTCTCGGGAAGGATCGCTATCGACCGATGTCTGCGACTCGGTAAACGGGCTAAAATAATTGGCTTGGAATTGCAAGCTCTCCCGTGGGGAATTACACGAACTGCTCTCATCAATCTCGAAATACTTCGTTTCACTACAAATCCTCATTAAATGCCTACAAAATTGTTATTGCAAAATTATGATTCAGGCAGTGTATACTTTTGTTAAAATAAGCAATTATTTGTAAAAGTTTAGAATACTAGATTTTTTAAACGTTCCTATTATTAAAGTTTTTTTTTTAATATATCTTTATGTCACACCTTGGAATTTCTTTCGTTTGAAAATTCATCGAATGAATATGACAAAAATGGTTCGGAGAGGAGGAAGACGATTGACTAGATCCTCTTGAATGGTCATCGGTGCCGAAACGTACATCATTCTCCTCGTTAGTTTTTAAAGAAATATTGCTCCTCTTTCTTAACGTCGAACAATCAAAGTTCTTCGATAAATTTAACAGTTCGTAATTCTCATCGTTTGTAGATGCTGAAGATTGGGCCAAATCATCGCCTGTTTTAATCGAATCTTTGTAATTTTTTTTCTTAAACGACCTCGCCTGCTTTTCTTTTTTCTGCACAAAATTTTACTTTAATTTTTATTCTCGCAGCTTCACCCTTTCGTTATTTAAGAAAACAATTCTCAAGTACACCGTTAGAGAAAAGATAAAAAGGCAACAGAAATCTAAATTTCTAATTTCATGCAAATTGTTCTGCCCATTTTTCCTTTCTTCACGGATATTCAGCTAACGTTTAATTCAAACAAAATTTTGCGATCAACGTGCAAATGAAATTATCGCTCACCTTGTTAGAAGTGAAAATCTTGTTGAAAGCTCGGAAAATTTCTTTGATGCCTCTTCCTTTTTTCCTGTCTTTCTTCGCCTCGGGTAAAAGCTCGTCGCCAGAGCCTCCTACGTCGTCGAAATCTTCAATTTCCCACGGCGTATTCTGATCCTCGTCTATTATCTCGGTAGGCCAAGACTCGGTGTCTGCTATCGACGTCGCTTTATCCCCGTCATTCGTACAAACGAGCAGCGCTTTTTTACGCTTGGCATAGCCGAAGCAAAATAATTGCTCCTCGCTGCTCGATGACACCGGTTCGTCGAAAATCTATGAATATAATCATTTATGTATATGAGCAATTCTACAAAAAATAAGCACTTTTGAGGTCGACCATTGATTAAAAATTTTGGATCAAGCACGCGT
>JAWWEN010018520.1:0-20045 GCA_035582955.1 Sycophila texana | reverse complement strand
TTCTAGTGTGCGCCATATGTTACTAGAAAATCTAGTAACTTTCTAGTAACTGTTACTATATTTTTTTCTCAGTGCACCATCCTTTTCGAAAAAAAGTCTAACTAACGTTTAATGAGTAAAAATCCTAAAGTCTGTTTTCTTAGGTTTATTTGAACAATGCAAATTGCAATGACTATTTCACGTTGAATTTTTGTATCTTATCAAACCCCGATTTTTATTATCGGGATACACTTTTTTAACCGCAAAGCGGTCATAGTATTGCTTCGTGCGATCGCAAGAGCTCCTTTCATTGTAGCAGCAAAAAGAAACTATCAAAGTCCGCGAAAAGCAAAGACGCCCTTTATATAAAGTGTCAGCGAAACGGGCTTCCAGGTCAGTGCAGAAAACAATGCAGCGTCGTTTTTCTCGGACGTCCCGAGGGTCGAAATACTCGTGTCCGCTCTCGGCAGGAGTGAATTCTCTCGACATCGAGTGAAAGGGAGGGGGATCGGGCCGATCATCGATCACTGAGCTGCGCAGTAGATCCTCGACGACGACACGGGTTTGCTCGCTACTCTGCCGCTCCGATGTATTGCACCCCTACTCCCCCTCCCCCCCTCCGGCAAAGATCCCGCTATCAGCGAGCCATCTCTCGCTATCTCACGATACACACATCGGGCACGTACCTCGGAAGATCCGAGAAAATTTACCCCGCGCTCTCTCGCCCGTTTCGCGCCGATCACGATCTCTCAAATCGTCTGCAAAATTGTTTCTGTTCAACTAGTCTCGAATGAGGATTGCCTTGTTGAAGAACGTCCGAGGCGTTCAGGTTTTTTAAAGAATCTATTCAAATGCTTCCATTTTTTTTAAAGTCCAATGATGATGTAATCATGTTCGCATGTTCAGTCTCGAATTTTAATTGAACTAGTAAAGTCCAAGGCGCTTCGCGTGTCCCCTTTTTTTTATTTGTATATTTTTGACGTTAGATTTTTATTCCGTGCGCCAATCAAATGGCATTTTAAAATGCTTCACAACATCCTGCCGTCACTTTACTAAGAGAGGATAATATTATAGAAATTCAATGTTTTCTTTTTTGAATTTTTATTTAGTTTGTGATGTCAATTATAATGTTTAACTTACAAGCACAATATTTGCTTACACGCTAAATCGGCTAGAGTGGAATAGAGTGAAATTTGACTCCATCCTATATTTTATCTCATCTATTATCTTTTTATCTTTCGGTGTATCTTGTTTGTTATCTTTTATCTTGTCTTGTTATCTTATTATCTGATCCTGATAGGTATCTTAAGGAATGAAACTTTTTTCCTCAAAAAGTTAATTATCAATTCTTTCCACATTACTCTTACTATTTATATATACTTATTAACATTTTACATAAATTAATAAAAAGAAAAAAAACGGACGAGAAAAGTCCATTAAAATAAAACTCATTTCCGTGGACCGTGTAAATCGCGCGGGAAAGCACCGAAATCGACAGAATTATGATTTATTGATGACCGCCCAAAAATTCACTCTCATGTAGCAGATAAACCCTATTATATAGATATACAATGACTATTCCTGAAAAAATGTCTCTAACATATCAATCAGTGCCTACTTAATCCCCACTTTCCCTTAGACCTACTAGAATGGTGCGTCAAAACACGCCAGACAAAAAAAATCAATCACGAAACTCTAAAGCGTGAAATGAAGGGTCTTTATGCCGCCGTTATACCGCAGCACCAAAATAGTTCTACGCCCACAACAATCATGAATCGATCCAATTCCACGTGCCTCCTCTTACGAGGAATCGTAAACGCGTCATCCCATCACAAAGTGTTCGCAAGTAGGTAGCTCGGGCTAAAACAGCAGCGACTTTATTCATTAGGCACTTTATGCGTCGAGCGAGAACCGCAGAGCGAGCGCGAGAATTTCTTTTCAGTCGACGGGTCGGCGGGGAGGCTGAGGAGGGGCGAGGAGAGGACAGAAGAGGGAAAAAGGAACTCGGCGGCTCGCGCGCCGAGCAGTTTTTCATGCATTATGCCCAGCTCCGTGCAGTCTGCATCGGATCAGCAGCTCCCCACTCCAGAGTTACCCCCCGCCCAACTCCCCTCTCGAAGATGCATGCTTCGGCTCTCTTTCTTATGCGCATCGCCGCTGCGTCGGCTTACATCCTTCCCCACCTTTTCTTCTTTCGTCCTCTTTGTATTGCGGGCTTTATTGTTGTCACTTTTCTTGCTCGTCACTGTTTTATTTCAGATCTCGCAGCGCTTTAACACTCTGCTTGGTTATTTGTTTAAATGATTTTTCAGCCAATTAACCGATGTATTTAAATTTCTTGTAGTAAGCTGATTCCCGCGTCAATTTGAATGTCATATATTATAATGTATGCTAGTTTTTTTTCGATTTCGTTGATTGACATGAACTTTAACGAATGTCGAAAAAACGTTGACATATCATTTTTAAATGAGATAATTTTTTAGATTGTTTTTAAGTGATGTTATATTCCGTAGTAGGTTGTTTAGGGAGTAAGCAAGATGAATTTTGATTGGTAATTACAAAAGTAACGTTTTTATTTAGATTACTAATTACGCAGGGGAAGGTATTACAAAAGCTGCCAAATAAGAAGAACGAGTTCATTTGAATGCCCCTTTCTTAAAATATACATTTGTTGCAAAATTTAAGAATACTAGAATATTATGAAAGAAATTGTATTGTATGTTGTATATAAAACAAGAATAAAACTTAATTCTTTCACAATACTCAAGGCATCTTTATGATGTGTTATAAGAGAAATAAATAAAATGTGAAATAAAATTAGCATTTTGCATTGCATGTAGGTTGAAAAATTAAATTGATTTAGATGAAAGATTAACTTGCAAAATATAGAAATTTTGAGTGGCACTTTCCTTACGTCACTATTATACATACATTTATCTTCATAATTTTTCGGTAGCCTTTCGCAATAAGTTTAAAAATCAATTCTTTGATAGAAACATTAGTTTCTATCAAAGCGTTGTACTATCTTGCATTCACATATAAAATAAAATTATTTTACTAGTAAAATATTGTAAAATAATAGATTTTCTGCATAAAAATAGTGCAAGAAACATTCTGCATTTAATCTCATTCACTAGTACAGATAGCTTCAGAAATATAAGACTAAAATAAATGTACACTAAAATTATTTTAAAGCTCGAGATAAGAAAAAGTAAATCGAGTTCTATTTATAGATTAATGATAAATATTACAGCTGATTATTAATTTTTTAATATTTAAAGTACCAGAAGAAGTGAAAATGTTCGTTTTAACGCAATGTACCGAAGCAAATTCCCCTGATCCTCGCAATAAAGCGGCAAAAGGGAGAGAAAAAAAAGGAGGGAAATATAAAAGTAAACGGAATGACGAGAAAGAAACCGTAAGAGGCAAAAGCAGAACAATTTTAGTCTAGCTCCTTAAATTCCCCGTAAATTCCACTTATTTATCACACTCTTAATAAGCATATTAACCGTTAAAAAATACGATATCGCGAAAAATGCCAATTGTGCCCGAAATTGCTCTCTCAAACTCGACAATTTGCGGGCGACTTTCGAGTTGCAGCTCCAAAAAAAAAAGAAAAAAGAAAAAAAACGCCACGGGCACACCACCAGCAAAGCAGAGGCAAGAAAAAAAAAAGAAGGCGCCGTGGAATAACGACGAGATCCGAAAGAAAAGGGAACGACGGAGAAGGGCGGAAAGCGAAAAGAGAAGGAAAAATCAAGAAAGAGGATAAACACAAGCAGCAGCCGAGAATCGGTCCCGCTCGGCTCGGATCGGTTCCCTTCCACCGGTTTCTCGGTACACCTCCCCCCCTTGCTGCTGCATACCCGTGCACACCGACGCGAGCGCACGTACATTCGAGCACACACACATACACACACATTTACACACACACTTACACACAGCAGACAGACACTCACACACACACACACAGACACACACACGGCCATCCGGACAAGATCGACGCCCCCACCGCCACGCTCGACCTCTCTTCTCTCGCTCGCGTTCTTCCCCCTGCAGTGGGTCTATACTGGCGCGCGGTGTGCCGACGACCGCTAGTCGAGAGCCGACCGCTCGCCGTACTCGTCACGCGAGAGAGCGCGCCGGAGACTCGCCGGTCTCGCCGACTGTATAAAATAACTTCGTGCCCTCGGGGGTTCCCGCTATCCTCGACCCTCGAACTTTCCCGCGAAGTGTGCCCACCCCCGTATATCAGCTACTGAAAGTTAAGAAAAAAAAACTAGCGCCTTCAGTGAGTGATTTTGAGAGCGCAGAGAGAGGCAGTGCGTGGTGGAAGAAGTTTGACTTTGCGCTCGACAACGACGGGGGAAAAGCGACGAGGGGGAGAAAAAGAGGAGCCCGGGAAATTTGAATTCAGCGGGCGACTCGCCGGGGCATTGTTCGGGCCAGGAGATAAAGGCGCCATATGCTTCGGGAGTGCGTGGTCTGAATGAAAGACACTCGCGACGATGAACAGTGAGAGCGACAGGCGGTGTCGACAAGTTGTGCCGCTGACCGACGGGTCTGGTAGCGCGCGTAGGCCGATCGCGAGGCCTGGCCGCGACCGTTGCTCGTCGCCGGTTTAAGGGAACGCAACATCCGCCCCGTCAGTTGGCGATGCGACTGGACGAAGGAGTGCCCTGCTGAAGGGTGGATTCAGCGGACTCGCGGACGTTCGAGCAGGCACGCGCGGATGTGTCGACGGTGTTGCATGATAATTATGAAGGGTAAGCTCGAATAAAGCTTTATACCTATCTTGTGCGTCTGGGTAGTACGTAGATTAGTGTAGGGCTTGTTTTTATTAAGGAGTATGGTCGTTTGATCGTAGAGAAATTATTGTTTATTGTACACGTAGGACGGTATTGTACAACACTGAAAAAAAGTTCAGTAATCACAAGACTGAGAAAAATGTCAGAAGTTATTTTTACTATTCGCCCTACTGGTACACCTGAATATAGTAATACTTAATAAAATTATGGTATCTACAACAAATTTCTTAGTAGCTGTTTCTATAGGGGATACTACACAGTTCCAGCAAGTTACAGTAGATTACTTATGGTAAAAATGACTATAGTGTATAGTAAAGTTTACTAAATAGATTTTACTACTTCAGTATAGTCATGATTTCTATTCCTTCTTTTAACTATAACTATATTGTATAGTTAACAATACTGCAATGGCGTGAGTACCTATTATTGTAGATTAAAAAGATTGCCTTGAATGCCCTTGAAATTTAGTTTTTTTTTAAATATACTAAATCTAAAGTTCAATTTATTAAAAAAAAATAGTTTAAATACCTAAAATTTTCATGGCAATATTTACTATAACTTTTGGTCTGCGCAATATACAACCAGAAAACCTAGTACCTTTTTGGTAAAGGTTACTAGATTTTTCTCTCAATGAACTAAGGGTTAGTTATTTCAACTTATATTTGGTTGAAACAAGTAAATGTTCGTTAAAATAGTAATGGTTAGTTATGATTACTGAACTTTTTTCTGAGTGAATAATTAGGAAGGGCAAGATCGAGCTTTTAGTCATGCCGATCTTCGTAATACCACAAGTGTCCTGTGTAGATAGTTAAACGCTATTTTATAAAAAAAAAATAGTGTCGTTAGATTGTGAGAAAATTATGTACCTTTAAGTGCAGTTATTATATTTTAATTGTGAGTGCAAGTAACGAATTGCACTTGCAGTGTTGAAATAAGTATAATTGGGTTGACATCAAACTTCTGAAACGTGAATATCATTAATAGCTAACTGTAGACTTACTAGTTCCTTGCTCGTGTTATTTTAGCTGATGTCTGGATAGGTAGCAATTTATATTAATAATCGACGTTATGTAAATTTAAGAAATTTATTCTTTTGTATTGCTCTCTGTGCAAACATTATTAATTTAGTAGCCACTGATTCACATTTAAATATGCGCTATTTTCAAAATAGTAAGCAATAATTTAATTGTATCTTTAAATTTCATTTTTAATACCGAAAAATTTATTCCCTTCAAATTGACTTCTTTGGAATAAAAATAATTTAAATTAATAAACAATCGAAGTACAATTAATTTATGTTGTCACAGAGTTCATTGTTTCGCGAGAAATTATAACGACATAAATACCTTACCATTTCCTTCATCTAATCACTTTTTTCCCCATATCCACGTATCAGTCGATTTTCGCGAGTCTGGAAATACGCGGCCGTTCATCGACCGAGACGCACTTCCTCGTTAGCCGACGATTCTTATCGGGCGCCTGCGCGCCGAGCGATACTGCATATCTCCCGATGCTCTTCTCTCTCGATTAACGCCCTGGAAAGTAAATGCGAGTTACCATTTTTGCGTTTCTTGTGAAATTGCAAGCACTCCTCAAATTGATTCACGTGCTTAAAAATGTGATAAACGATGAATAAAATTAATATAAATTTTATTTTTTTAATGCTTACAAATTAAGGATTTACTCCTGACAATATTTGTCAGTTATTTATAAGAAGTTATATTTAGAAATTCGTTAATTATTATGTTTTTAAGAAAAAAAATAATGACTGTAGCTTAATGATTGGCCGTGAATTTAATTATTACTTCCAACTCCATGCAAATTGGCGGCAAATTTTGTCATCGAAGTATTTATGAATGAAATCATCTTTCGCTTTAAACGTCACGCAAAATACTGAGCCTGAATCGATATACCCAAGATATTCTACGCTAAATCAATTTTTCAACAAAAATGGAAAAATGGTTTGAAGGAACGTATAGGTACGTAGTAAAGCAAAATATGACTTGTGAATGAGTCGCCTGATCTTCATTAGCATTAATAATGAGCTCCGAACCTTGTTTGACATATTTAACGGTATTCGAAATCAATTGTAACATAGAGACGGTCTTCTACGCTTGTTTATCCAAACAATTGTACATTTTAAATATTTAAGAACAATGCTGTTTTTAATTTTTAATTCGTTATTTAAACAAGTCAAAATGTTTAAAACTCACTTTTATCTTTTTTATAAAATATGTATACTGATACAAAAATATTTACTTGTAATTGATAAAAGTATTTTATTTTAATTTTTCTTGTGCTCGGATGAGTCATTTCTTACAATTATAACAATTCGCAGCTCACTAACCACAAATCACTTTGCAGAGTGCAATATAGTTTCATGTTTCATTTGCATAGCACGGCAATCGGTCAAATTGTTTTTCTGACAAATTACCAATATTATTCATATTCGTCATGTACAAATTTGTCACACGTCAAGTTATCACTTGAGTGATTCTTGAAAAATATTATTTATCTTCAAGAAAACAATAAGTTTCAACTTTTCACTCACTAATTGTGAAAATTTACAAGTAAAACAATGCCTCTTTTATTCATATTTATGCTACAATAAATAATAATATACACGCTGCGCGCTTGTATTATTGCTGCACTCATTAAATTTTTTTCAAGACATCTGACTAAATATTTATTGCGCATTTGCTGTCACATATTCGTAAAAACATTCATGCTTTCTTTATCAATTCTACGACGAAAACGCCGCATATATTTTTTCATTTAGCCGAACCGCAATGTAACAAGACCATCGGTTTTGCTATAAGCCACGTTAACCGGCCCAAATAACCGGCAATTTCCGCGCGAGCAGATAAGCCGAAAGCTCGATCGTCCACATCGAAAAGCCGAACGACACGTAAGAATCATCCCACGTGACTAAGAAATAAGAAACGTCTTCGGTGACGGGCAGGAAGAGAGCTGCGTTCAATGCCAATTTAGTCCGTACACGCCCGTTTTTCTGTCTCGCTCTTTTGTGCGTTAGATAATGGCTTCGGGTGGCATACTCTTTTTTCACGCTTGCGTAATCTTATGTAACCTTTTTGTTTTGTATCGAGAGGTAGGAGGACGCGGCTGAGTTTAGGCTCTTTTTTTCTTTTAATCATTTCGCGTCGGTCAGCTGGCTTTTTGATCGATCCCAAGAGGTTTGACAGACCAGCGTCAAAAAGAGATATACACTTGTTTTGCTCGCTGCTTAAAATGTTGTAACAATTATTATGCAACGTACAAATTGACCTTCATTAGGCGCCTTCCAGTTTATTTATAAAACTATACACTTATCCTTTGTTTATACTTTGTAGAGAATAAAAGAAGTGTACTTATCAACGTCAGCGATGCGCTTTTATTAGCCCGAACGGTCGCGAATTCGCGATAAGAACTTTATAATACAACGCGCTTCGCCTGACGCAAGAGCAACAAAAAGGCACAAAAATAAAAATCGGCAACGCTGCAGCGCAATCAGCTAAGTCTCCTTAAAGAATTGCACCGATTAAAATCGGTTTGCGGAATGACTCGGCCTCTCTCGTAACAAGACCGAGGCAAAAGTTGCAACCTGCTTTTTTTTTCTCTCCCCAGACTCTCTCATCTCGGCGCCGCCGAACCGATGAAAAATCGCCACTTCATCGTAGCGCGACGCGCCGTTGCAGCAGCCGCGCGGGACAAAGAATTAGTTGAAGCTCTGCATGGAAAATACGCTCGCGGCCGAGCAAAAATAACGTCGGGCGCCAGTCTGCGACACTATCGTCGCTCGGCGATTATTAGATGTGTCGCAATTTGAAAAGCGCATTGCCGGGCTTATAACGACGTTGATGTACGCCGCTGATAGCCGATCGATGATCAATGCCGATCTGCGACATTCAATTTGCCGAGCTCGGAGCATCGAAAAATGTAATTTGCTCAAGTGTTGTGGGACATCGATCGAGCGTGATTTAAAAGATTCATTCGTTATTTATCGACGTCGGATTATTTGCAGGGCGGCTTGTAGAAATCGGCTAGTTTTTTCAAAGGATGAAACGATTTTTTTAACATCTTATAAGTGAATTTAATGGCCATTTTTCAAACTAGTTATTAAATGGGCCTAAAATGGAGGATTTCTACCAATTAATTAAGAAGATTGCTTGCGAGATTTAAAAGATTCATTCGTTATTTATCGACGTCGGATTATTTGCAGGGCGGCTTAAGTAGAAATCGGCTAGTTTTTTCATATAGGATGAAACGATTTTTTTAACATCTTATAAGCGAATTTAATGGACATTTTTCAAACTAGTTATTAAATGGGCCTAAAATGGAGGATTTCTACCAATTAATTAAGAAGGTTGCTTGCGAGATTTAAAAGATTCATTCGTTATTTATCGACGTCGGATTATTTGCAGGGCGGCTTAAGTAGAAATCGGCTAGTTTTTTCATAGGATGAAACGATTTTTTTAACATCTTATAAGCGTATTTAATGGCCATTTTTCAAACTAGTTATTAAATGGGCCTAAAATGGAGGATTTCTACCAATTAATTAAGAAGATTGCTTGCGAGAGAATCCCTGTAGAAAGCTATAGAAATTCCTATGGAATTCTTGTAGTAATTCCTACAGGATATTTATTCCTATAAGATTTCCTACAGGATATTTTTGTAAGGGCAGTGCGAGGAAAGAAGTCGGCTTCCATAAAATCTAATGAAATACCCGACTTCCTCACAAAAATCAGTGCCGAGATGCGTTTGCGCTCACGGACGTATCGAAGCCATGAATTTACTATACGAATAAGAGCAATAAATCTCTTATGGATAAATGACCGACGTAACACTTTACCGCGCGGGTCGAGCCACGCGCATAGGTGTACACGGACTCCGCGTCAAAAAAAAAAAGCATGAACGGTTACGTGTCCTAAAAAGCATTCAGAGATCAAATCGCCCAGCTCTCTTATACATTTCAGAAAGATCAATTACTCCTCCTTCTCGCGTCGGGAGAGCTATCGCTCCTCCACGGTAGGCCCCTGCGTCTCTTTTATCTCGCTCGAGAAGCGGATCGATCGTCCGACCGGTCTACATTTTGCGCCTCCCTCACGAATACATGAATCTCGACGTCGAGACGTTTGGCGAATCAGAAAGACGGGGAGTGCGGACACTAACGATCGAGCGATGAAAAAAAAAAAGAAAAAAAAAGAAAAGGCGAGAAGAGAAGCCCCGACTCGTGAATAGCCGTCTAATTGACCCAATTCCGGGGCGATCGGAGGTGCACGGATATCAATACGGTCATCAAATATGCGCGACGGGTATTGTGTATCGGATGCACAGCGCCGGGGCTGGAAGGGAAACCTTAGTCCCGCTCGGAGATGTAGATGTGTGTCGACCGCGCTCGAGGCTCACTCGTTCCACATATTGATTTTGAACGCTTTTCACGCTTCTCGTATATTTTTTTGTGCCGCCGGCAGCGCGCGCTTTAATTTTTGGGCGGCGCTTCGATTTTTATTGCCTCCAGGGTGATGAATGCAGCTGGGGATTTTACGACGGGCTTAGAAATATTTTCATTGCCGAGATGCTATATAGGCTTTTGTTGGCTACTTGAATTACGTTTCGTAAATTTCAGAGATATAAAGCTTCATTAGCGCCGCGTCTCGAAAAGTGTAGAAGCGTTGTAAAATCGCTTCTGATAAAACGGTAACACAGTATATGTGGTAATTTAGAATTGTAATTGCTGCTTGTAAAGCGATATTTTTGAAAAATAAATATTTCACGGCCTGATCGTGTTATTGCAATTTATCTGTATTTTCGAGAGATAATTTTCTTATTCCTTAGAAAATTGTGTTTTATTTAAAGAAATGCCGATAAGATTCCGCTGCATCTTTAAACACAAGCTTATCTGTATTTGAAAGACGAATTTTTCCTATGCAAATAGAAGTTCCGATTTCCGAAAGATACCTGCTTTTTGTTTCCTCGTAGAGGAAGCTTTCTAATAGTAAAATTTTGAGTTTTGTTTAAAATGATTTTTATTAAGTATTAATTAAATAAAAGGTATATTAATTATTTTATTTGAACTAAAATACCTTTGATTCTGTTAAACCTCCACATATTGAAAAATTCATGATGCATTGAACCTAGTGCAATCTAAACTCGTCACTTCCGTCTACGTTCCACAATCATTAAGTCACCTCACGCCTGAAACTAAAACTGATGCTTCTTTCCTAATTCCGGGTTTTTCCGTGACAGTACGTGTAGGAATTACTCAAGATACTGGGTAGCTTTCTAGCGCGAACGTCCCAAAAATTTATATTTTATTTTGTAACTAATCCTGAGCAACTGCTAATGATCGCCGAAATATATTGTCGCTCATGTACTCGACTAATTATTTTACGGCCGCAGTTTTAAAGAACTGTTAATTAATTCGACTCACGAATCGAAGGAGCCAGTGACAAGAATTATGTAGTTTTCTACATTACTCGTACGCTAAAATTTGTGTTAATTAAAAACAAACAAGAAAAAGGTTGTGTTTGGAAAGTCGATCGTATTATTGTCACGTAGTGGGCCAGTTTTAATTTGTACCAAATTATTGCATACCCAATAAAATATTCATAATCAATGAAATTAGTGTCGATGGCGCTTTGTCCTAATCCAAAATGCGTATCTCTTTTATTTGCAGATTATCAATTTCCTATCGACGTAACCGGCGTTGCCAAGGATCATCCGTTTCTCGAAGCCGATTCGCTCCAGAGTCTCTTCCGCAGACTCCATGCTCTCAATCGATGTGCTAACATGAAATTGGACACTCACCATTATCATCACACACATCATAATACGAACCACGGAAAAAGCGTAAGTACCGTTTAATTTACCTACCCCTGAAAGTGAATGAATGCTGGAACGTGAGTCTGTACCACCTGCTTATTCAAAAAGACTTTTGTTCGTTTTCCTTTTTTTGTTTCCCCCTAAAGGAAGTTAATTTTCTTATGGTAAATAATAGGTTTTTTGATGTATTTGAAATTTATATGATGTTTAGTTTATGATATTATCAACGATTTTACAAAATTTTATTAATTTCCTATTTTTAGTTTTTGAGATTTTTATTTTTGAAATTTTTGTTACTTGTAAAGAATTTTCAGTGGCATATAAATGGCGTAAACGTATTTTCTATTTCGTCGAAACTTAAGGATCCTCCTAAAGAAAAAAGTTACGACTTTACGAACGACAAATTGTATTGAAAAAAAAAGGACTAGTCGCACAATGAATGTCACAGTCGAAGGCAACACGTGGCGCTGGCTTTCACGCAATTTTCGTCGCTGAAAATAAAGGGATCGGACACGTGCCGCTTGGTTCGTCGCTCAGGACTTCCGTTGGTTTTAAAGGTTCTTCTCTGATTGTATCGCTCGTTAGAAAAAAAAAAGTGGAACTTCGGGGAAAATCCTCTGGTGAAAGGGTCTAGGGTCGACCTTCGTTTTTCAAAGCGATATTTTTTAAGCCACGGGGAAGGGAAAATTCAGTTCGAGTGTAAATGTAAAGATAGCGATTGAAATTCGTACAAACAATTTTTTTTGACGAAGGAAATAACCGAGCGATATTTAAGGAGACATATATTCGTACTTTACTCTCGAATCTAATCTGAATTTGCGATGAATTTACATATTCCGTTTATTTGGAAAAAGTAGTGTGATTTATTTACGGACATTTCATTACACGCGGGAGTGTTTATAATACGGGAAATTAATAAATATGCCAGTATTGGTCGCTTAACTAAGCCAATGAAATATTAAAACATTTGACCTTACGTAACTCTCATTTCCTGTGTCGCACAATGGAATATCAATTTAAAATTTTCATTAATAAAGACCTTTACGTAATAACTTGTACTTGGGCGCGTTTAGTGTTCATAATCGACGATGATGCATCACCAATTAAAATTATTTTTACAACACCGGTGCTAATTGAATTTTTAGCAGACAAATAACTTCTTTTACCGACGCCTCTTTTCTTTTCTTTTTTTTTTGTACTTTCCACTCAAATTATTTTCTCATTCATTATAATGTCTGAGAAAAATGACCGCTCGGTCTGCACCTTGTAAAATTATTAATTGGCCTTTCTTCGATCGTTTCGCTGGAACAATAAGACAGCCAATCATTCACAAATGAGCAATAAATAAGGCGCGAAAAAAACTGTCAGCGCGAGGACACCGATACATCATCCTTACTCGCGGCGCGACAAAAAACCACAGTGCACAGATTGTACTTAGTGCCCCCCCCCCCCCACGAGTCGCCGAATCCTCTCTCCGGCGATCGTCTAGGAGCGCGCGAACAAGAGTCCGCTTCCATTATGGTCATTGTCATGCCCGCGGAGGCAGTGAAAGTCGGCCTGCCAGCGCGAGGTTACCGTGAGGAATGGATAATTAAACGAGGCTCACGTGAGCGGGGCTTTTAAGCTCCCCACCCTTCCTCGATCGGGACTAATTATACCATGGAAAGTGCAGGTGTGCTCCGCCGGGGGATTAGCATTCGCGGAGAACCGACCGGATGAAGAAACCGCGCGACGCGCGGGGAATGAGGATCGTCGGGCTTCCCGCGAGCCCGCATAATACCGATCGCGTAACTCCTTTGTCTCGATCGCTCCTGTTATGCTGCTTTACTGCGCCCACCGATCGGTATTGAACTTCCTCGGGATTTTCAAGGTTTGAGGCTTATTTTCAAAAGTTATTTAAGTAGGAACATTAGCGTGTGATCAATTTTGCGGGCAGTTCCTGCAGTATGAAAGAAGGTCGCATATCTAAACCTTATTTACCAGGAGAGGAGAGTGTCACACCTCCGGATCACCGATTTGGATGAAAATTTGGTTATTGTTTTCTAGTAGCAAATAATGAAAGAAACCACCATTAGTTTAATTTGAAGTTAAGCTATATCTGCTAAATAAATTATTTGTTACTAGAAAACAGTATCCAAAGGTTCATCCAAATCGGTGATCCCGGAGGTGTGGTATACTCTCCTGGTTAGTACAAAATTTTCTAATTTTAAAACGATGAATTATTTATTTTTATAACTGTTCAACTTTTGTGTAATTAGTGTAATTAGATAATATCTAGAAATGAAAAACTGTTTATTTGAACGGTAGCCGACCTTTATTTTTTGTTTAAATTGAGTGATTTTTAAGTCGAATTGAATTCTTTTTAGGATTTCTCTTTCTGCTTACGAAAAAAGATTTTCGCGACAATCTCTGCAACCTTGTCTACTTTGTGCAGATCTCCAAACTTTTTTCTTGGGTATGCCTTAAATTAATTATTTATAGGTGAAATAATTGAAGATCATTCAAGATACTTTTCTGAAAATGTTATTTAAGCAATTTTTGTGGGTATTCTTCCTTAATATCTTTAGTCGATAAAAGAATTGTCCTCTTTGTATTTCATTGAAAAAGGCAACGCTCTGATTTTGTCTACGTTCTATCGCATGTATTATACTGCAAAAAGTTGTACTTACAAACTAAATTTATGCACTCGCATGAAAGTTTAATATCCGAATAAATCCAACTTTATAAATTAATGAAATACGACAAGACCGAAGTATAAAAGAAACCTGGACTATCTACAAAAAAGACAGCAAAGAAAATCAAAGTTTCTTTCCGATCACAATATTTACCGCGAGCAGTAATGATACCGTCAAAGCCACTAGGCTCTATAAGAAAGTCACCCGGCGACAAAAGTCAGTCACGCAGGCCTTGAAATATAAACCGCCGCCGTGAATTACCCGCATGGCCAATTTAAAAAAAAAACTCGAGATTACACGTGTCGAAAATCGCGCGACTTGTGTACACACGCGCGAGCAGTGCGCTCCAAGGAGGCGAGCGGTTCGAAATCGCGCGCGTCCCCCGCAGCGCGCGACATCTCATCCTATCGCACTCGCATCGATTTTATCAGTCCTTATTAATTACGCACGGCCGCGGTTTATGGTAATGAAACGGGGAAAAAGGAGCAGCCTCCCCCGACTCGGACGCGGAGTCGATAAATCATCGGCCCAAGCAACTTTCCATGCGTCGCCTTTAAACGGTTCCGATTAGCCTGAGACTGGCCTCTTCTGTCTCTTCCACCTTGTCGAACTTGAGTCTTTTCGGCGTTCTTCCGAATTTCTTTTCTTCGTTTCTGTTGTCGCTCGGGGAAATCTTTGCGTTCGCTGTTTTTTTTTTTGGGGACGGACTTTTCTTCCGAAGCGCGTCTGTCCTTTTGTAATCCCCTGGCCCGATGCTATCTCGGCGCCGATGTCATATATTTTCTCTAAGATGACTTCTCTCTCTCTCTCTTTTTTTTTTTTTTTTTGGCTTAATGTATTTTTAATTATTGGGAGATCTCGCGCAGCGCTGTAATTAATTCGAAAATTTTATTGGCGTGAGTCATATGTTTACCTGGCGCTTGCGTTTGGTAATGCATAAAAATACGAGGAAATTTTTTTTTGCTTCGCGATAAAAGTTGTTTCTCTCTTTATAAAATTTTCGACGTTCATTCATATACTCCGAAAATTGCTTTTATTTTCGCCGCGCGTAAATTTACATAACTTTTACCTTTTAATTTTACATTTATGTAAAGGAGAAAGTCCTCGTGAAGTCTATTAAAACCGATTTTTCCATGTGCAAATAGCCAAACGAAGATAATAAAACCAAACCAATCTCGTTACAGTAACTCACATCCATTGTCGTATAAAAGAAAGCCCTCAAATTGTCGCTTACGAAAGTTTTTCAAGGGAGCCCCTTTCGCCGCGTGTCTTATTCAAGCAGGATTTAATTCACCACTTACCGCGACGCGATCCCTGAAATTATCCAATTCCAAAAGATGCAGCGTGCAGTCACATCTCGGTTCATTCCGTTCGCCGCGGACACGCGACGGAAATCTGCCCTCAGGGTTTTCGTGCAGTGCACTTACATCCGTAGCACCGGAAGCCGGGCAATTAGCTCCCATACTTCGATTTTACTTCTGCCTGCGTATATATACCGATCGACGCAATTTCGCGATAAAAGAGAAAAAAAAAGGAAGGAGCGCGGTGCGACGAGTGGGCGAACGAGAGTTTCACGGCCAAGAGCGGTATTTGCATTTTTGGCCGGCGCACTCGAGGAAAAAGGTCTCGATAAAGTATCGCCGATTTAATATGTAGCTCGGGATAAGCCTCGTTTTATTTTTATCGTCGTCGTCGTCGTCCGGCGGGCTTTGACGATAGGATCTGCTCATGTTTTTTCCGGTACCTTTTCTTTTGGTCGCGTGGTTTAGACCGAGTTTTGTTTCTGTTGTAGAGTGGGGCTTACTTATCGGTGGGAAATTAATAACTGGTTGTAAAACGATTTTCGCGTCGTTAGGCGAGAAAAAGAGTTCGAGCGGTATATACATGTATAAGCGCGCGCGTCGATTTGCGCGAGTTGAGTAACGCGCGATTCATTCATTAATGCACGATGAAAATATCTGAATTAGAGAAAGTTTAATATGCTAATGGCTTGCCCGTTTTAAAACGTAAAATTGAGCCTTTTTTCGGATCGTATATGTTATTACTGTTTTCTACGCGATCACTCCGAATTAACTCTTAGCAGAGTTACGCAAAAGGCACGTACGTATATGCAATGAGTGTGAGCAATAAATAATTAGCAAATCGCCTTTGCAAAGTGTCCACTTTGAAAATTTCTGCAACCAAACAATTTCTGGATTATTCACACCAAAAGTGGGTCTTATGCCCGAGTCAAGACGCAGACGGAAATTATCTTCTAAAAAATCTTTAAAATAATACTTTAAAAAAGTTTATAACTGACCCGGCCCTTGAAAATTTAACTGAGTTATTTTTAGGTCAATATTAATGAATGTTTTTAATTTCATCAATATTTGAATGTTAATTCTGCATACGACAATACTACCTTAAGCCAACCAATTTCAGTCTGGTAGACTGAACTAACTATACTCTGATAATCAACACTGAACTTTTTTATCAGTGTGTGTTAAAAAAAAAAAAGCATAATTGACCGATCGTTAAACTGGGAGCGAGCCTAAAATCGCGTCCAAGAAAACACATCGCAGAGCTAAAATCGAAAGGTCCACGAGTCGAAGAGGGAAGGGAGAAAAGAGAAAATTCACAGCTCAACCGTCATAAAAGTGCGAATTTCACCTGTCGCCTCATAAACATCGGCCGCGTGGAAGGAAGACATTCGGACGGTATATCGTTATCCCCGGCGTCGACGTCCCAGTGGAAATCCGCGAATTAATCGCGCGCATGCATCGCTGAAAAATGCTTCGGCGTGCAGCGCTATAAATTCGCGGCGCGTCCCGCGGCCATTATACAGCCGTCGGCGCGCGGCGTGTTGTCATCGGCTTTTATGGCCTTGTGTATACGACGGTGGCTCCTTGCGGCTGCCGCGGTGTCAGTAGTCGCGCCGACACCTTTACGAAATTCGACGCACTTTTTTTTCGTCCTGCGATTACGAGAATCACGGGATACTTTTGATCTTACGCTGATAACGGGCGAAACTTTATTGCAGTTTAATAAACTTTCAACATCGTCCGTGTTTTTTTTTTTTTTTTTTTTTTTTATGAAAATTTTTAACGATTTTATTCGTAACGATATTTTCTCAACTCGTTAAGTAACTTCGATGATTTCCCAAAGACGTTTTGTCTTGCGTCGGTTCTTTATGCTTCTATTAAGACTCGCTTAAACAGTCAATAACCCAGGTCCTCGGAGGAGAAGAGAACCGATCGCGATCATCGTTTGCGCAACCGAAAATATGACAACTCGGAATCGACAGCGCATTTCCGTCAAACCCAAAAAAACTTACATAACCGAGCCGCAGCCTGTAGTGCGCTTCGAAACGCGCGTACACATAAATGTATAAAAAAAATTTTATGTAAGCTGTGCGATGAGTCGAATTCGAGGTCTATGCCCGCGGGATCGTGAGTTTCACTGGCCGCGTTGTTGCTCGCAATGAACGGCGCGGATCCACGCGCTGTAAGAGAGAAAAGAAACTTTAAACGCGCACCCACCAACGAGCTTCTCGGGTTTTGCTCGAAAGTTATTGGCGACGATGAATTTTACGATAAGAAACGGCCTACCGGCTGTGAGTCGCTCGGAAACGTTTGCTTTTTGCTATGGTATAAGGCTTCCGAATGTTTCAGAAAAATTTTGAGAGAAGTTAAAAAATTTAAAGCAATTGATTTCGCTGGTCATGGAAGAACTTCAGTATAACGTCTTTTATTTATTTATTTATTTATTTATTTATTTATTTTTTTTTTTTTTTGAATAACGGTTATTACTTTCTTGGTTAGTTTTTTTCATTAAATTTTTCTTAAATAACTATAGAATATTCATAAATGTACATAAGCAAGTACACATTGTAAATTAAAAAATTTTAAAAAATAATAAAAAAAGTACATTTTTTAGCAATTTTGGGCTGTACCCTACCCTTAAAAAAGGTTAGATAATACCCATGTGCACATACGTAAATTAAAAAAAAAAAATTAAAAACTGAGTAATTCAGTCCAGCATAATGGATCAATCATCCTCTGCCCGCAATCTTTATGATAATAGCGTTGGCGATAAATTCACGTGGCAACATTTCACCCAACAAATTTCCATTCGCAGGCCCGAGGTATCGGCCCGGTTAATTAACGCGGGGGCTCACCATTTTTGGCCTTGTTTGTTAGCTTCGAAAGTCGCCGATGCCCCATCTTCGACGCTCGCTTTTCGATACTTTCGCAACCGCCTTATCGCATGTGGCGCATCCGTCGGATCCGCCCACACTCGCCGCCGCCGTACTCCCATCAACACTCTCACTCCTTTTCGCGAAAAAAAAGTACGATTTTACAAGTCTCTTCGATATTAAAAGGCACTTTCCCACCGAGTGACTCGGTGAAAAAAAAAGATCTGTTTTTCGGTCTCTTAATTAATTGTATCGGCGGGATACATTCAGACGATAGGAAGTGTTCTTAAAAAAAAAAAAAAATAAATAAAGACCACGGGTGGATCTGAAGCGCATCGACGGAACCGTGAGAAGTCGTAAAAGGCGCGAGGATATCGCGACAAATCCCGGTGCTAATCTAAATAAATATCTTAATGAGCGGTGCCCGCTCGCAAGGATAAAAACGCCTACGCTCGAAGGTAGCTGCGCAAAATGAAGACATAATTAGCAACTTGACATTGAGAAAACGAGCCGAAAGCCCATTACAATACGCCCCCCTTGCCTTCCAGCATAGGTACGCAGACATAGAGAGGCTCTTCCCCCACCTCAGCTTTTAATAAAAAGAGAGAAAAATTTCTTGCTCAGAGTCGATGGGCAAGAAGGAGAAAAAAATGGTGCGCATAGGCGTCGTGTTACAACACAAAAGGAGCGCACGCGCAAGAGAGAGGGAGAGAGAGAGAGAGAGAGTAGTAAGGCGAAAAATAAAAAGTTAATTGGCAGGTTGCGCACACGAGAGCGGAGCCTTGAATAAAAAGCTTCGGAAATAACGTTTCTCTCTTACTCCTTCGCGCGTGTAGATGCGGTCATCTACCGCTGTGTAGCTATATATCTGACACGCATAATTACGCTGCCGCAAGAGCGACTCTAGCTACTCGGCCTCTTCGATTGCTTGCTTCGGCAAATTTAGCATTCTCCTAACAATTGTGAATATGAGATTTTCTGCTCCCACAAAAAGGTGATCTCAGTATACCACAATTTTAATTATAATAGTCAACAGCTAAATGCTCGATGCTGAGCACGGATATAAAAATATTATCAAGATTTTCAGAATATACATTAAATGAACAAATTATCCGAGTTCAGTTACCTCTTGCAATTGAATGTTGCTGCTTTAGCGAAAAATTGGATTAATACAGCAGTGCAGGCACATTTTGTTAATGTCAATTTGAGTCTCAAATAATTACTCACTTCTATTCTATTCTACCTCTATGATATTTTCTTTATAAAATAAGCATATACGTCCATGGACAATCGGTCTCTTGCGCATGATTTCAAGTGACTGAAAATAATCATACTCTCTAAAGTTGAATTAGTGAAAAAAATCCTGTAATAATATAGAAAAATCTGAAGCAATTTGTTAGTACAGTAAATACATATTATAGAATGCAGTACGTGTATAATATAGAGTATAATGAATTTTTATTTATTTATTATTCATAATTCGAAATAGTAATTAATATTTATTATTATTATTTGGAGTTGTAATATCTTTGACAAGGCCAGGAGTAAGCTACTCAAAAATCTAAGAAAATTAAAGCTACAATCTCC